>CAWUEQ010000201.1:0-93367 GCA_963921185.1 Dasysyrphus tricinctus
TTGCGAGATTTCATACTGCTCCAAAAACAAAACCAATGTGGTATGAGCAAAACATTTTTAATGAATTTTATAAACATGACATATATGGACCCCCCCACCCATAAAATTTCTGCACAGGGCCTACGTATTATTAACCGTTAAGAAGTTATAGCACATCAAACTTCAATGAAAAACTCATCTGGCACTCGACCTCTATGTTTGGAAAGAACAACGGGAACACTTTTGGAGAATACTTGGGAAACTTTGATTTGAAGTGCTACAGCTTTCCAACAAAATACTAACTTACTTACTTAAGGTGGCGCTACAGTCTGGGGTGGACCAGGCCCTCAACCAACAAGCTCCTTCCAGCCGGTTCGGTTTCTAGCTAGCTGTCTCCAGTTTCGCACGCCAAGTTGGTTGAGGTCCTCTTCCACTTGCGTGCGCCACCTTTTACGCTGTCCACCTCTACTGCGTTGTCCCACGGGGTTGAATTCGAAGACTTTCCGGGCCGGAGCATTGGTGTCCATTCGCTCTAGGTGACCCAGCCATCTTAGTCGTTGGCTTTTCACTTTTGTGGCTAGGTCAGTGTCGCTGTACAGCCCATACAGTTCGTTGTTGTATCTTCTTATCCATTCCCCATCTATGCAGACGGGACCAAAAATCAACCGGAGAATTTTCCTCTCGAAACAGCCTAACGCGTTCTCATCCACCGTTAGCAGTGTCCATGCCTCTGCACCATACATCAGGACCGGGATGATAAGCGTCTTATACAGGGACAGTTTAGTTGCTCGAGAGAATGCTCTGCTTCTCAATTGCCTTCTTAGCCCAAAGAAACAGCGATTGGCAAGAGTAATTCTTCGTTTTATCTCAGCACTGGTATCGTTCGCTGAGTTTATAGCGGATCCTAGGTAGACAAAGTCTCGGACCACCTCAAAATTATAGCTGTCTATAGTGACGTTCTGTCCTAGACGTTGGTGTTGGGTGTCCTTTCTTGTTGACAGCATATACTTCGTTTTGCTTTCATTCACCGTTAACCCATCTTCTAGGCTTCCTTCTTAATGCTCACAAAAGCACCACTGACATCACGCTTTTTTCATCCGATTATCACAATGTCGTCAGCGTAAGCGAGTAATTGGACGGACTTTTGAAAGATTGTGCCTCTAGTGTTGACGTGAGAGTTTTGCACTATTCTTTCAAGAACGATGTTGAAGAAGTTGCATGACAGCGCGTCGCCTTGCCTAAAACCTTTTTTGACATCAAAGGTGTCGGTCTTTGCCGACCGACAGCGTACATTCTCCATCGTCATCCTGCACAAACGGACGAGTTTGGCAGGGATGCCAAAACAAAACATTGCTCTATATAGCTCGTCTCTATAAATGCTGTCATACGCGGCCTTGAAATCGATAAAAAGGTGGTGGGTATCGATTTGAAACTCCTGGGTTTTCTCCAAGATCTGCCGTAGTGCGAATATTTGGTCGATGGTGGACTTCTCTGGCCTAAGACCACACTGATATGGACCTATCAGGTTGTTGACGAATGGCTTCAGGCGTTCACAAAGTACGACAGAGAAGATCTTGTAGGCGATATTAAGAAGACTGATGCCTCTGTAGTTGGTGCAGTTCAGACGATCGCCTTTCTTGAGGATCGGGCAAACAATGCTGAGGTGCCATTCATCGGGCATGCTTTCCTCCGACCATATTTTACAGATGAACTGGTGCATACTCCTAACCAATTCATTGCCAGCCGCTTTGAATAGTTCAGCCGCAAAGGCCATCAGCTCCAGCAGCTTTATTGGACTTAAGTTTAGTTTTAAGTTTTCCTAACTTCGTCAAGATCGGGTGGACGGAATTGTTGGCCTACGTCGTCCAAGTTGAATGGTGCAATTCGCATGTTGGCGGAATTCGGTTCGTCATCGCCGTTATACAATTTGCAGAAATGATTTTTCCATATCCTCAGCACCGACTGCTATTCCACCACGATGTTCCCCTGATCGTCCTTGCAGGCTTCGGTTCGGGCCTTGTAACTTTAGGAGGTTCTTTTTACTTTTTGGTAAAACTTCCTAACTTCATTCCTGCAGTGGCATCCCTCTAACTCCTCGATCGCGCGCTTCTCATATTCTTTCTTTTTCCTTCTAAGAAGCTTGTGTTCCTCTCTCCTCTTCTGCTCGTAGAGCTTGCGAGCAGCTCTGTTCCTTCTATGCAGTGTCGCTTTGTATGCCTGTTGTTTCCAACAAAATACCATTTGTGGAAAGCTTCAGCTACCTATTTTTACAGATTTTTTTCCGCTTTCAAGATATATGGCAAATATCAATTTTTAAGGCCTTTGACCCCTTATAACGGATTTAGCGGTCATCGGATAGTTAAGAATTCTTCTCAGAATACACCATACTCTTTCCTATCCGGCTCCCATTACATGAAGTGTCACAGCCTGAGACACAGCAAACTTTCCATCCTCTACGCATTCCGAGCTCGCTGTTTCCAGCCATCTAGACCGGAACTTTCTCGTATCCGCGATGGCTTTTGGTCTTCAAATCAGAGGTTTGGTCTTCTTCGTGCTCTCAAACCAGGGGGCTAGCATTCAACTACTCTCTTGGCATGGTCAATTCGCTCATTGTGGCCGAGCCAAAGCTATCAACGTGTTTTGATTTTCTGGACTACATCTACATCTTGATATAGCTCATAGGGTTCTTGCTTGTATTTTCTCACAGTCGATTACACCGACACCGACTATTTGGTGAACTACAAAATCCGGAATAGAAATGCCTAAAAAACGCAAAAAAAACTGCAAGTTCCTGCCATGGTCCTATTGGCTTAGATCAAAATTATTTTGCCAACTTCACGCACGTAAGATAAACTTAACTTCTTAACTACTTCGAATTTGTTGCTATCAGCAGTGAAGTTTCGACTACGGTTGACACATCTTTCATTATTTGTTGATAGTATGTATTTGATATTGTCCTTGTTAACTGCAAGACCAACATGATTCACCTTTTGATGTCGATAACATCACCATACCCTTGAAGTCCGACAAAACTGTTGAAAATAGTGCCTTCTGTGTTAACGCCGGCTCTGAGCACTATTTGCTCCAGAACTATATTGAAGAAATCACATGATAGCGCATCGCCTTTCCGAAACCCTGTACATGTTTGAAATTGTTTGGAGGAGCTTTTCCCTAGTTGCACATTACGTCACCTATTTCCCACTGTCACGCAACACAACTGGATCAATTTCCCTGAAATCCCAAGTTCAGCCATCGCCATCGCCAGCGCTCCTGACGATGAAAGCTATCATATGTGGCTTTGAAGTCGATGAATAGATGGTAAGCCTGGACCTGAAATTCGTTGGTCTTTTCCAGGATTAACATGAGAGTGAATACTGGGTCTGTAGTCTATCTGTTTGACTGAAAGCCACACTGGTACTACCCGATTATAGTGTTCCAGAACAGCTTACGACGCTCACACAATACGTTGGATAGGATCTTTGTATGTGACGGTTATATTAGGGATAGCCTCAGTTGTTCCTGCAGGACATAAAACCCCCTTTTTTGAAGATGAGATATATGGAGCTGATAGACCAGTCATCGGACATGCTTTCTTCTATCCAAATTTGGTTGATGAGTTACTGCACGCAGCCTTTGAACACATCTCCTCCGTGCTTTAAGAGCTCCGCTGGTTAACCATCAGATCCGGTGCGGCAGCCTTGTTGTTCCTGAGCTTCTTTTTATAGCTAAGTCTATCACTTCTATACTAGGTGGTGGTACTGATGCACATTCATCAGAAACTGCTGGAATTGCTGCATGTATTCAAATCTTCTATTCTTTGTGCTTCGGTGACTAGGTTACTTTCGCTGTTTCGTAGATACTGCTTTCCGGATTTAAAGCCAGCAGCTTTAGTTGCTTGGCTTTTTTATAAAACTTCAGGGTGGTGTTTCGATCGCGAAACTCTTCGATCCCCTTGAGATGGGGGGCTGCGTATGCCTTCTTCTTTCTACGCAGGGTCTTCTTTTCCTCTCTTCTCCTCTATCACTGCTCTTGTTTTCCGCTGCAGCATATTCGCATGTGCATCTTCTTTTACCGTTTTTAGCTTTACGCATTCATCATCATACCACGGGTTCTTTTTCAGGAGTGGTTTTTGCGACTCCAGATATGCTAAGGCAACCAAACAACGTCGAAATTTTTCTCTAGAGCCGGGCGGTTCGTAGGTTTTTCCACTTGACAGTTCAGCAGTTAACCTTGCCGCAATACGGAACTGGTCAGAGTTGACGTTTGCCCCTCAAAGAGTACCCACGTCTGAGATGTTGGAACTTAGAAGTGTATCTTCCGTCGTTAAGCACATGGTCGATTTGAAGAAAATATTGACATCGTCTGCTAAAAGTCTTGGGCTAAAAGTGTTGGGCAGCCAATCGGGTTAGAAAAGCATTAATTTAAAGTAGTGCAATCATAGGCGCCCGGAGGGGGGGGCAAGGGGGGGCAGTTGCCCCCCCCTGGCTCTGGACAATACCACACACCTAAGAATTTTTTCATTTTTTTCTTTGAATTTTAACAAATACTTTGGCTTCTCTCCATGATTTGCCCCCCCTTGGCTCTGGATCATGCCAAATGTATCTGAAAATATCCTTAGTTTCGATATTGTTGGAAAATATGGATATTTTCTCTACAGCTTCTTTATTGAGTTCATGGTTTGCCCCCCCCTGGCATTACCACGCAATTTGCATTTTTACTTTGGGTTTTAACAATGTATGTATATACAATGATGTTTATACATAAAAATCTTGTAAAAGAACAAAAAAACGTCTTCAATGAAGTAATTGATCGTTTTGGTAGAGAGCCAAGGCGTATGCAATTCCTTTTCTCTTAAGAATGAAAAAACAAAAACAATATGGTGCTTCTTGTAATTGTTATTTTATGTTATGTTAAATACGTAAGGTAAGTACAATATTATTAATATGTATAATATTTTGATTGCGTAAGCATACAATTCTAATTTAAAGCTTGTCTGTTTTGTAGGCTATTAGGTCAGCTGTTTAAACGGATATTAAAATTTTTAATTGATCATCATCCCTATCATGAACTTCATGGTAATCGGATTTGTTTAACAATCCCGAAAAAGCTATCACCGAATGTTTTTTTGATGGCAATTTGTGTGAAGTTTTGAAGAATTAAAAGAAAAAGTTTGATTCGGAATCCAAAATTTTTGTTTTGAATTTTCAAATCTTATTTTTTTTTAATATAAGAAACAAAGTCGGGTTAGTTACACCATTTATAACTCAAGATCGGCTGGACCTATTTAATTGATAACTGATTTGTTTGGAATCGTCTCGAATACGGCCATTCCAAAAAATTCGAAATCAAGCAACTCAATTTCAAATAAAGGAAAACAAATATATTTATATATGCCAATATTTAGAGTATATAAGAGTTAACGAAAAAACTGTAGATACGAAATTCTACGTGTTGTTGTAAAATAGGCAAGTGATCAAAAAAGCGCATTTTTTGGCATTTTTGCCTCTATCAGTTCTTTATAAATTTTCATGCAAAAGGCGATGTGCCGTGAGGTATATATATGAGTATTTTTAATACACTACTGGAAATTCGGAATTATTTTCTTGATAGGAGTGCTGTAAAAATAGTAATACGCTTCGAAATGACTGAACATTTCATGTCTTCTCCGTTACCGAAAAATGACAAAAGATTATCGTGGATTTTTTTTAGATTTTTATATCATGCCTAACTGTCTAAAACAGGGTAACGGAGAAAACAAAAATGCACTTTTCTCATCCAAATTTCAATTTTTTTAGATAACAGTTAATCCATTAAAAATAGCAACAAATGCACAAAAACAATGATACTTAATTTAATATTTAATAGTATACAAAATTATTGAAAACATTTTTTTTGTATGCTCCTTACGGTACTTAATTTATGTGCCAAGTTTAAAGATTTTCCATCGACTTTTACAATTTTGCTGATATATTGAGTAAAAACTGTGAAAACCCCATGTATGTTGTATGACAACTTTCAAATGCTCGCTAGCACGCCGTGTTAATGTTAACCGATTTGAGATGAAATTTTATACACATTTTTCAATTACCTGGATCACTTTTATCATTGATGAGAATAATAATAGAAAAACAAATTACAATATACCTAATTGAACAAAAAAGAAATCTTTAACCGCACTTCTCTTCTCCGTTACCATTAGCTGTCTTCTCCGTTACCATCTTTCATATTTTTTTCTGATAGTAAAATGAAACTTGGATGGAAACCAAGGATGGTTTTTGATAAATGTTGGCTTTATGAAAGTGTGCAACAAAAAAATCAACTTCATATCTTAATGGACAGCGCAGAATTTTAAACTTTAAGGCAAAGGTCGGAAATCTCTAAATCGTACGTGTCTTCTCCGTTACCATCTATTTTTTTGTATAAACTTACTGAATTTCATAATTTTTTGGTGAAACTTATGTGTCGTGTACTTTGTGATGAATTCTTAAAAACTACTGAGTTTCATAACAAAATATTGATTTCTTAACCAGAAAAACCTCAATACAAGCGTCCAATTGTCTTCTCCGTTACTTTGGAATGGCCGAATAGTAGAATAACTAATAAAATGTCAGAAAAATTAAAAAAAAAAATTATATGCACTTTGGGTACCTGTTTTATATATACAAAATAATAAATCAATTGAGTTTGAAAGCAAACGAACCAAAAATTATCTAATTTTGATCTGAAAAACTAAAATAAAAAAAATTATAATACATTCTTTTATCCGGAGTTCGATTTATGTATATATTTATAGAAAATAATTTAACACTGAACAATTTGTAAACAGTACGTTCAAAGTTGTTTTGGATTTGATCATTGGCTGAACGGATTTAAATAAGGATCTGAAAAGGTCCTTAAAATAAATCTTTCTTCAAATTGTTCCGGATTCGATGTCAGAATCGTTCACACGTATCGAATCGGTCTTCCGGATTGCCAATCGAAAAGGCCATTACGGAAATTCGTTGACATTTGAATATTTTAAAACAGGGAGTTTTAAAAACATGTCAACATTTTGCAACTTCGTTGTTCCTTGAAAGATTTCAATGAAATTGACACAGGTGATGGCTTATACAGAATTAAAGAGATACAATATTTTTAAAACAGGGTGCTTTAAAAAAATGTCAACCTCGTTGTTGCTTGAGTGATTTCAATAAAAATGGCAGGATAGCTGAGACAGAATTATAACAGAAACGAATATTTTCAAAACGGTGTTTCAAAAAATGGCACCATATCACCATGACCTGTGGCAATTTCATTGAAATCACTCAATTCGATTTCATTGAAATCTATCAAAGGTCAAAAGATTTCGAAACTGTCCTTTTTCCTTTTATAAAATTACATTTTTATTTCTTATTTCAAAGGTTCGTGAATGGATCTTCAATAGTTCTTGCATAATTCCCTTTTAATTTTACGAGTGAACGAATAATATTTTATTGTTCTATGAACCTTGCTTTTTATACAAAAACTTCCAAAATAAAATGCACGACTGGGTCGCACGTACTTGCTCTTATGTTCAAGACACTGCGAGTTTAAGAAAATTGTATATACAAACATGGAAATTATGAGAGAAAAATGTAGAGAAGCATGAAATACGACATTTAAATTAGCTAAACCAACTCTTTTGACAGTTTGAGGTGAACAAAAAGTATGCCATCTTTATTCATGATGGAATATGATTGTATGGGAAAAAAAATTTAAAATCGTTGGAGCGGTTTTTTTTTAAATTAATTTTTTATATATAAAATTCTTAAAACATTTTTAAGAACAAATTTTGGTATGCAGATTTAGACTATATATTTATGTGTATATAAAAACAAAATTTGAAAAAAAATTGTCAACCCGTTTTTGAGATATCGAATTTTCAAAAAAAAAGTTTGAAACTTTTTTTAAAAATCCAAAAACTTTTTGTTTGAAAATTTTGATATGCAATATTATTTAATCTTATCTGAAATTTGTATATAAAAAAATTCATTTAAATTCGCGCAGTTGATAACGAGAAAACTCAAAATAAAAAAATACGTTCTATGACAGGTACTACTAATAGTTGCTATGTGTAAAATTTTATAATTTTTGATGGTAGATCGTACTAATTTTAGTATATGAAAAAAGTTTAATCAAAATCGTAGGAGTTGTATTCAAGCAAAAAAATATTTTCCTTTGCGGTTTTTTCACTTTTGTATGGAAGGTACCGTTATTTTTTCATAAATGTAAAATTTTTTTTTTTAATATTTTAGAAAGTACTAAAAAAGTCTTAAATATCGAGTTTCAAAAAAATCTATGATGCCGTTTTCGAAATATTTGATTTTCCAAAAAAAAATTTGAAATATTTTTTAAAAATCCAAAAAATATTTTTTCAAAAATGTTGGTACACAAAACTATTCACATTTTTCGGAAGCTTTTGTATTAAAAAAATAATTGAAATCGGTGATACCATTTTTAAGAAAATCAAAAATAAAAAAAATGGTTCCTTGGGAGGTACCATTAATAACCATTTTTGAAAAATGGTTTTCAACCCAAAGAAAGCCTTTACTAAAATAAATTTATTGAATTTTTTTTAAGAAAAGTTGTCGAGCCGTTTTTGAGAAAAATACGATTATGTAAATTTGCAAAAAAAAAAATGTATGACAGGTACCGTTATTTTTGGTTCTAAAAAAAAAATGAAAAAAACGTGTCGGCAAAATCACCAAAAACCACTAAGTACCAAGTTTGAAGAAAATCGATCGAGCCGTTTAGGCTGTAGACGAACAGACAGACAGACAGACAGACAGACAGAATTTTGCCACCCACTTTTTTGGTGTTCTCTATCATCGTAATATCATGTTTGATTGTTATCTCAAAAATTTTTTTTTGCACGAATCCAAAACTTGCCTTATAGTACCTATAATCGCAAGTAAAAATGTCTGTGTGGTTAAATAAGTACGGTATACTATTAAATATAAAATAATTTTACGCTGGATAACTATTAACAGTTCATTATTGACTGAAACATTAAAATGAAATTATTTATAAAAACTTCCAAGAAGCTCAAATTATAATGCATTATTAAAATAAAAAAAAAAATTGAATACCCATTTTTTCGAAAATTCGATATCTCAAAATTGGTTTGGTGTCTGCCCCCCCCTGGAAAAAATCCTGCGGGCGCCTATGCACGTGGATTGTATAGACACCGTCGCATCAGCCCAACGAGTCTTCGAATCCACCCGTGATGGTCTGTATATAGGGTTATCAAATCGAACATGTTAAAAAAGCCAAGCTTAAACTTGAACAATTGCCAACCAAAAGTATCGATTACGCATCATTTAAACTTTATGTAACCCAGGAAATTTTCAATCACCTGCTTGATCCGAAATATTGGCCTGATGGTATAATCGTTCATGAATTTGTAAACAAAAGGAATATTGTTCGTAATCCTTTTCAGAAAAGATTGACAAGACAAATAAATCGTCGCCAATAATTGACGTTTTTTTACCAAAATGTAAGAGGACTTCGGACAAAGACCAACAAAGTCTACTACTCATCATCTATCTGCTCTTACGACATTATTTCTCTCACTGAGACCTGGCTTCATTCCGGTATCCATGACTGTGAAATTTTTGATTACACATTCAATGTCTTTAGACGTGACAGATACTCAGATCCAGATATTGCCACTGTTGGAGGTGGAATTCTGATTGCTATAAGGTCATGCTTCGTTGCTGAGTTAATCAACATACCTGTTGCACTTGACAAAGAAATACTCTGCGTAAAAGTATCTTTTAAAAACAAGAATGTATATGTTGAAACATTATATATTGTTCCTGGAAGTCCACATGATGTTTACATAAAGGCTATCGAGTACTTAAGCTTTGTCAGCAAATTACTGGATTATCAGGATGAAATCATTTGCCTAGGTGATTTCAATATTACAAATGTTGCTTGGTCACGCTGCCCTGATACAAATGTTGTGTTGTCAACTGGCAATCTTAGATCGGACGATTCACAAATAATTGATGATTTAATTTCTCTTGGACTTCACCAATAAAATGACATTTTAAATACCAATGGGAAGTTGCTTGATCTTGTGTTCACTTCCATCAATGATGGAATTACAGTGGATGAATCAATTGAGCCTCTCGTGCCTGAAGACAACCATCATCCAGCCTTGACTTTTGCTCTTCATCTGGATTCAAACCTTTCTAACAACGACTTCTTTGAAAATTATTACACTTTTAATTTTAAAAAGACAGATTTTGAAAAACTTAATAACTTTGTATTGGGGGGACAAACAGCATTTTGGTATGAAAAAGGGGGACTGATAACCCTATCTGCGCAGCAGAAGAAGGTGGCGCACAGAAGTGGAGAACGACTTCAATCAACTCATGGAGTGCGTAACTTGAGGCAGCTAGCTAGGGATCGAGTTGGCTGGAGGGTCTTGTTGGTTGAGGCCGTAGTCCACCCTGGATTGTGAGCGCTATCTACAGTAAAGTAAGTAAGAGCTTCCTTCATCGAACGGATACATAAACCACAACCACTGACCTATCATACCCATCTACCTGACGTTGCATGGAGCCACTGCTCCTATGGGCCTGATAGAGGGATGATTTCTCAAGTGGGGGCAAAAGAAGGATCACGCCTTTGAAAGCGTTTTCTTCTCATCCAGGTGATCATGTGCCGATGGATACTCCTGCAACGACCAAGAAATATCCACCGAATTTTCAAGCCTGCTGAAACTCTCAACCCCCTTAACGGGCTTGAATTGACATGGGATTTATCATAAGTTTCATTTCTTGGGGTTCACAATCCCTAGGGTACCACAATGGATATACATTGATCTAAATGTGACAGTAACAAGACCACCTCTCAGCCCATTAACCTAACCTAACCTAAGTAAGAGCTGCCAAAATATCTTAATAGTATTTAAAAAAAATCGAAATTTATAAAAACAAATTTTGGGATAATTAGTAGCAGAAATAAATTGACTTTTTATAAACAATTTAATGACCTTTTGGATGTTTTTTTTTTTAATTTCAATATCCAACAATTGAGTTGCTAAAAACCTCTATTCGAAAACTTTAACCATTGATTAAAATATTTCCAATTTATAAAAGTTATTATAAAATTATTGCTATGATGTTACCTATTAGTCTTCCTTTTACATTTGTAAGGAAAACATAAATGTTGATGTCTTTTTTTTTTAAGCTTTGTGCTGTCTTAACATTTCGTGACGAGAGAGGCAATTTCTTACAATATTGCCTACCCATATGGCCAGTAAGTTCTGATGCAGTGGAGCTTTTGGCGTACCTTTTCTTAATATTTACCACAGTAAAACCGGTATTAATGTTCGAGTCCCATGAAGTGTTGTGTGATGAGCAATCGTCATCCAGAGTTCGTGACATGATACACAATGAGTGTACACAAGTACATGACGTGTACAATGTACATGGCACATGATGTATCATATACCTTGAGAACCTACTTAAACTTGTGAGGAGATTTTTAGAATTATTATATGAACCTACCTATCGTTTGGAAGGAAACAAACAAAAAAAAGTATAAAGGGCTATAATAAAATGTAATTTACAACCCACAAAAGTTATTACACCTTAAATCTTTTGTTTTTCAAGAAATGTAGCTATTTTCTGTATTTCTCTACCCAAGAGAGACTATACCACCTTAACAGCTCACCTGCTAGAAGACTCCTTTTGATTTTTGTTTGTGTGCAAGGTAAGGTCTTGGATGTAATGGCTTCTGGAGAGTGCTATACGTTTGGTGAAGAAATTGTTGGTGGTGGTGACCATCATATCCTATACCATTGACCAAATGGGTAAATAACAACAAAGATCCACGACTTGTGTGGACTAAGTTAAGGTTACCCAAGTGACTGTATCCATATAAACTCATTTCTTATAGGTACACCTATAACGTAGCTCAGTATAAAAGGTGTGTTATGAATAGGTATGTCTGCACCAGGGTTCCCAGATTGAGGGGAAAAGCACCACTTTTGCTGATTTTATAATGAAAAAGGGGAAATTGAGGGACAAGCTTAAAAAAGGGGAAACAATTCATAAGGGAGAAACTTATTAAATGAAGCATTTTAAATACATTTTTTATAAAAATAAAATATTCAAACGTATTCTCATTATAAAATATTTTCAAACTTCATTCAAAAAGAAAAAGTTCATTCTAAACATTCTCTTCTAAATTTTAATCTCGCAAGTTAATAACCCATCTAATATCCCATTTACAAGCTTTGAGTTTCTGAAGGTTTTCCTTGCACAAAATTTACAAATATTACTAATGGTTCTATGTTACTTTAAGGTTATTACTAAAATTAAAACTGTTAAGAAATATATAATTTTTATTTTGGTGTTCATGCATATTCATGAAAATTTTATTAAAGGGAAAAAAAGGGGATTTTTTTTGGAGATTAGGGGAATAAAATTGGGTTTGCTGATAAATACAGGGGAAAAAGGTTATGAAAGTCTGGGGACACTGGTCTGCACTCAGTGGGCGGGTAATTTACTGCGTGATATACGAACCGAGAAAAGGTGTCGTGACATGGCATAAAGATTAAATTAGATTTTTTCTTCTCTTTTTTGCTTTTCTATGATACATTCCAAAAAGAAAAAAAAACCCCGCACCCTCCTCTTGATTTGGCTTTGAAGATAAACCAAAAATATATTTCACCATTCATTACACACTGACTTTTAATTGGCTATTAGGATTTATTGAACGTGAAGTTATACTCTCACTGGAATAGAAAAAAAATTCTGCAGATAATCTGGGGTTCATTAATAATAATTTTTCATTTAGACCGATTTGAAATTGCTTCTTTTTTTTACATAAAAATAATAATGGTTCTGTGGGGATAAGTCTGAGATTTTGACATAAGGATGATGGAAAAATGAAAGAAGACTTTTTTGTCACAGCACTTGTCGTTGTCGGTGGGCTTGTTTGGAACTTTTTGTGAGAATTCTTGTCTTTAAATGTTGGTTCACAGACTAAAATATTAGTTATCACATTTAAAATTGAAAGCTGTCAGCTAAAAAAGTTGAAGTTGATGAACCAAATTGTCAATATTAAAATTTGGGTTTTTAGTTTTGAAAATCACAATAGCCTTTGCAGAAAGCAGTTTCTGTTTAGAGGAATTAAGTTCGTTTATGTACAGAGGTGTTTGTTCCTGTATCTAGTGTTTACGTCACTACCGGTCGAAATGTAGTCCGGTGCAAATTGTGAGCATTTTTCTTTCGAATACTTGAAGTTTCTTCATTGCTGTCTTTGAGATTGTTAACCAGATTGGGAAGTAATAGCTAGTGACTGGCCACAGGATTTGCTTGTACATGAGTATTTTCGTCCGTTGACTTGGTTCGGTTCTTTTACTCATCAGAGGATGAAGACCAGTGTTTCGCAACCTTTTTTGTGCTACACCCCACCAAATTGTTTCCAAAATTCTCATACCCCCAGCAATATATTTATAGATTTTTTGACGTTCGAAAATTTGAAATGTTCACTAAAAATCTTGAATAATATAATTAAAAACTAGGAAATAATTTTCTATAAACCAGCTATAAATTTTCCAGATGATCAACAATCACAACTATAGCGGTACCATTCACTTCACATTTTTCGAGTCAATGAAACCTGTACAAATTTGGATGTAAGCAACAAGAGTTTTTTTTTCCTTGAAGTTGCTTATTGAATGTTTCTAGTTTTTCGAAGATATCGACTAAATAACTCAAAAACTCCTTACAATCAACCGTTAACAAATTTTTTATTTCCGGCTTATCACTTAAGATGATCAAAAAGTTCCACAAATCGAGCAGTTTCGAGAGCCATCTGACTTCAGTTCCTCATGGTCTTCCAATTGTTCTTAACACAATAGGTGGACAAAACGTTCACAATTATTTGTAGAAGACAAATTTTGAACAATCCAGATTGAGTCCTGACCTTATCGAAATTAGATGAGTGCCAAAGTGAGATATTTTTTCTCCTTCGCATTCAATTAATTTAGAAATCTAAAACGGCTGTAATGCATCATCAGAAGCTAAAAATTGCTCTCCTAAGTCAAACTGCCCCCCTGTAGGGCGTGGGCCCCACGTTGGGAAACACTGGTGACGATGGAAGGTCCAGATGGCTTTTTTGAGAACACTTTTGGAGTGCGGTTCGAACCAAATAAACGTATTGAAGTGGATTCCAATCTATTTCACGTTCCGTTTGGCAGTTATGGTGGATCCATCTGGGAGTTTCAAAAAAATGTTTCTGAACTTTGCTGTGGTGCGACTGCTTCTGACCGCTGAGGGTCTCCTGAAGCAGACAGTTTTAATTTGCTAGTGTTTATTCGAATACCCCATTTTGTGAAGAGTCTATTGATGCGGACCTCTACTTTCATGGATGGCGTGGAAGGGCAACACAGGGTTATCGCATCAAGTTGGGACAGGTTGGTTAGATGTCATCGAACTGTAGAGGAAGGGGCCAAGTATTGAACCTGGGGTGACTCCGGTTTTGATGGTCGTAATATGTGATTTATAGTTGTCTAGTTAAACGAAAAATATTCTGAAAAAAGGAAAAGATAAAAGAATTTTTATAAGCAGCAGAGGTAAATGTAATAGATGTTGTTTGTATGAATAAAGGCTTCTATCCATACGCTGTCGAATGTTTTCTTGACGTCCAAGTAGTATCCAACGGTAACATGGCGACTATTGAGCGCTGTGGTGATGTCGTGTTGGAGCTTTAGCAGCAAATAAGGTGTGTGTCAATAGAGTGTTTTTCCGGACTGCTTGTCAAAGATGATCGCATTGTCAGTGCAGAACCTCTTGAGTCTCCGGAGAATAACTTTTTCCAATATTATGGTGATAATGTTGAGGAGTGATATATACGCCTGTACTTGGACACCAAGTTGAAATCTCGTTTTTTTCGGCATAGCCACAAACTTAAAGTAAAAATTATTTATGTAGTTATTTAAGATGATTTTGAGGAAGACAATCAGCACTGAATGTAGTTAGAGATTCCAATCAGTCCAGCAGATTTTGTTGGCTTCGAATTGATAATCATCTCTGATAACTCCTCCAGATTGTTCAAGACACTGTGGGCTTAAGAAAATTGTATATGAAAACAAGGAAATTATGAGAGTAAAATGTAGAGAAGCATGAAATACGATACTAAAATTAGCTTAAACAACTCCTTTCACAGTTTTAGGTTAAAAAAAAGAATTCCATCTTAATTCTTGATTGATTATAATTGTATGAAAAAAAAGTTTAAAATCGTGTAAGCGGTCTCTTAAATAATTAATTTTGTGTATATAAAATACTTAAAATATTTTTAAGGACAAATTTTGGAATGCAAATTTAAAGTATATCTACAGTTTATGTGCAGCTAAAAATAAATTTAAAAAAAATCCTCAATCCGTTTTTGAGATATGAAATTTTCAAAAAAAAAATTGAAACTTTATTTGATATGCAATATGATTTAATCATATCTGTATATAAACATTTTTATCTAAATCCGTTCAGCCGATAATGAGAAAATTCAAAATAAATAAAATGCACGACTGGGTCGCACGTACTTGCTCTTATGTTCAAGACACTGCGAGTTTAAGAAAATTGTATATACAAACATGGAAATTATGAAATACAAATGTAGAGAAGCATGAAATACGACATTTAAATTAGCTAAAACAACTCTTTTGACAGTTTGAGGTGAAAAAAAGTATGCCATCTTAATTCATGATGGAATATGATTGTATGGGAACAAAAATTTTAAAATCGTTGGAGCGGTTTTTTTTTAAATTAATTTTTATATATAAAATTCTTAAAACATTTTTAAGAACAAATTTTGGTATGCAGATTTAAACTATATATTTATGTGTATATAAAAACAAAATTTGAAAAAAAATTGTCGACTCGTTTTTGAGATATCGAATTTTCAAAAAAAAAATTTGAAACTTTTTTTAAAAATCCAAAAACTTCTTTTTTGAAAATTTTGATATGCAATATTATTTAATCTTATCTGAAATTTGTATATAAAAAAATTCATCCAAATCCGTTACGCTGATAACGAGAAAATTCAAAATAAAAAAATACGTTCTATGACAGGTACTACTAATAGTTGCTATGTGTAAAATTTTATAATTTTTGATGGTAGATCGTACTAATTTTAGTATACGAAAATAGTTTAATCAAAATCGTAGGAGTCGTTTTCAAGCAAACAAATATTTTCCTTTGCGGTTTTTTCACTTTTGTATGGAAGGTACCGTTATTTTTTCATAAATGTAAAATTTTTTCTAAAAATATTTTAGAGAGTACTAAAAAAGTCTTAAATATCGAGTTTCAAAAAAATCTATGATGCCATTTTCGAAACATTTGATTTTCCAAAAAAAATTTAGAAATATTTTTTAAAAATCCAAAAAATATTTTTTCAAAAATGTTGGTACACAAAACTATTAACATTTCTTGGAAGCTTCTGTATAAAAAAATAATTGAAATCGGTCATACCATTTTGAAGAAAATCAAAAATTAAAAAAATGGTCCCTTGGGAGGTACCATTAATAACTATTTTTGAAAAATGGTTTTCCACCCAAAGAAAGCCTTTACTAAAATAAATTTATTGAATTTTTTTTAAGAAAAGTTGTCGGGCCGTTTTTGAGAAAAATACGATTATGTAAATTTGCAAAAAAAAAATGTATGACAGGTACCGTTATTTTTGATTCAAAAAAAAAAAATGAAAAAAACGTGTCAGCAGAATCACAAAAAACCACTAAGTACCAAGTTTGAAGAAAATCGATCGAGCCGTTTAGGCTGTAGACGAACAGACAGACAGACAGACAGAATTTTGCCACCCACTTTTTTGGTGTTCTCTATCATCGTAATATCATGTTTGATTGTTATCTCAAAATTTTTTTTTTGCACGAATCCAAAACTTGCCTTATAGTTCCTATAATCGCAAGTAAAAAACACATTCTATGACAGGTAGATACTATTAATAGTTGTTAAGTTTTTGGAGTAGATCGTATTAATTTTAGTATATATGGAAAAAGTTTAATCAAAATCGTATTAGTCGTTTTTGAGAAAAAAAAGTATTTTCCTTTCCGGGGTCTAACTTTTGTATGGAAGGTACCGTAATTTTTTTATATACAGTAGACGCTCGATATAGTGAAGTAATAAAAACCAGGCCTGTTCATTCTTTCGAGATTGTTCACTTTTTCGAGCGGGAGTTTTCAAAGGCTTTCTAATTCACATTTTATTAAATGTGAATGTTTTTACACTAATTTAAGCGTTAAACAAACATTTTTTTCAGGTTTAATAAAAAAAACAGTGACGATTCCTCAGTTTTCTCAAGCAATTTTAAATGCTTGCGAGACATTTTTATATAAAATCTTATGTTGTCACTATTGTGGATAGTTCACTATTTTGAGATTCACTAACTCGAGCGTCTACTGTATGGAAATTTTTTCTAAAAATATGTTAGAGAGTACTAAAAACTCTTAAGTACATATCGAGTGTCAAAAAAATCGATCTCGTAGTTTTCGAAATATCTAATTTTCAAAAAAAAAAAATAATTTGAAATATTATTTAAATACCCAAAAAAATATTTTTTTTTTAAATTTAAGTACACAAAAATATTTATAGTTTTTGGGAGCCTCTGTACAAAAATAATTGAAATCAGTCATACCGTTTTGAAGAAAAAATGTTTCGAAAAAATATTTTACCATTTAAATCTAAATATACAGCTCAGCTTTTTTGAGTAAAAACATAAGCATGGTGGTGAACAAAAAATTGTACTCAAAGAAAAAATGTCCTTGATGTAAACGATGTTTGTATATCTTAGGAAAATACAAATTTCAAACGCATTTTTTTTGGCCAAAAAAAACTTACGTGACTGTTTTTGCGCGAAAATAAAATCTTCGTTATAAGGCCTGATTTACAAGCTCCCGTGCAAAAATCAATACAATTAAAAATTCTATCTATCTATGCATGTCAAAAATTATTGAGGTGAAATACAAAATTACTTTTTTGCATGATTGATTTACAGTTTCATGCAAAAAGGAATCATTGCTGTCATAGAACTAGGGAAAAACACGGCAATTGTTTCACGTGAGATAAAGTGTGGTGAGTAAAAATATTTACACTTCCAAAAAACAAAAAATATATTCACCAAACACCATATTTTGCGTGCAAATAGTTTTTGCATTCAAAATTTATTGTTTTCCATTTTTAGGCATGTAATTTATTAATACGGGTTATTAAATGACTCAATGAGTGGCTTAGGCAAAGGCAAACATTTTGCGCCTGAAATATTATACAAAATTAAGCACAGAATAGGTGGAAAATTGTTTTGAAAATTTTGATTTTTTTTACATGGGAACTGTAAACTATGCTTGAACGTCAAACATTTATTTTTTTTTTTTGCGCAAAGCGCACTCCTATGAGAAATAGATTCTTCCCATATGATAACTTCTTCAGTGTTTCAATTTGTTGATGAACTTATATTACTCCAACCCTAAAAGTGTATCTTCATCAGTTTTAGACGTTTCATAAGCTCTTTCCGGTGTGCATGTTAAAACCGCTAAAGTCAACAAAATTTTAAGAAGCCTGTGTATGTGAATCATGGCATTTTGTCTACCATACCAAATACCAAGTATTCAGCATTTAAACTTTAAATTGTCAAGATTCAAATTAAAAAAAAAATGAAGTTTTCTTTTTTAAATTTTTGTTTATTTTTGCCAAGAATTGAGGGAATCAGTGTACACAAATCTCATTTTAATCTGACACGAAATTATGAAGGTTGGTTACTGTATTAATTAAAATAACTATCGCAGACATTTGAGTATAAATTTCATACTAAAATGGAAAAGTATGATGTAAAAATGCCTTTCTCAAAAATTAAGGTGGGGGGGGGGGGTCAAACCCCTGTGATCCCCCTGGCTACGGCCTTGGAAGTCGCTAATGATGACTCTAAGGGTCTCACTTCTACTTTACGTTATCGTGCTGACGGTGGTTTCACTGGTACGTAGCACTTAACTAATAAAAGGGCTATGACCATAGGTTTCTGACGGGTGGCAAAGAGGAGTTATTTGCCTCCTGGCTCTGGAAAATACCACATTTCGAACATTTTTATTTTTCCTGTGGATTACTTACTTTTTTCTGTCAGAGTCCATGATTTGCCCCTCCTCCCACCGGAAAATTTGCATTCCAGAACAAATATTTTTGATGACCTCCTTTCTCTTTAGGTTGTTCAACGAGCAAACATTTACGTCAGTATAGGGACTTTCTTCAGTAGTTGTATATTTGAAATATGAAGGACCTACTACGGACTTTTCACCTCCACTAAGCAGGTTATATTTCGGACAAACATCGCTAAGGGCTTTTTTGATTATCGTGAGTAGATTGGATCAAAAATCTGCTGGACTTCATTGCTGAGGTTCATCTCACATATTATTATAATCGACCAATTATTGTACCAAAATCTTTTCTGTCCAAGGTCTTCAAAATGCTTACTACATAGTAGTAATGAGTTTAAGAAATATCTTGAAGAATAAAAACTTCTTAAACTTCAAAGTTACTTTACCTTTTGGCATAATGGTTAGTGCAATGGATTGTCATGCCGAAGGTCTGGGGTTGATTCCCAGCCGCTGCCTTTTAAAAACAGATATATTTTTCCCGGGGACTACCTTTTGCGAGGTACTGACAAATCCTCCAAAAGTATACTTCTCATGAATAAGTGCTTCTCATCTAGCTGTTTGGACTCAGCAAAAAACTGTAGGTCCCCTCCATTCCTGCCAACAATACGCACACAGTAATGGTTGAGAGTTGTTAGTTCTCCACGAGCTGTTGCGCCTCCAAAGTATTTATTTTAAAGTTCAAAGGTCAGGACGGCTTCCGTTTAACATAAGGTCTACCTGTGATTTATTATTTATTCAAGTGCAACATTCTGGTTTGAAGTCTGAAACTCATGTATTAAAATAATGTTGGAGTGCCTCAGGACTCCGTTTTGATATTTGATATTTATTGAGTGAATTAAATAAATATTTACAAAGCTTTGCCTTCGATTATCTATCTCATATTATTTTTCATATCAACCTCCTCCTCTGTATGCACATTTCAATCCATTTATTATTGTAGAAGACAACTCAGTTCTTTTAATTTTTTGGTATTCATTTCCAGAATCACATTTCTGTCTCTCAGTCTCAGATGAGGTGTCCTTGAATTTAATTTCAAAAATACATCCCTGCGATCAACTTGGAAATGGACATTCTTTCTGAGTACCACTGAGTAGATGAGTATGAGTATGATGGAGTACTCAGATAACATTTTTCACTTTAAGGTTTCTCAATAAAAAATTGCTAAAAAAAAACTGAAATAAAGACAAACAAAGCAATAATAATTAGAATTGAAATTAGAATAACTGTGAACAAAACAAATTTCTTCTTAATTAATGAAGGTATTTTACCTACGAAAAGAACTCTTTACAACATTAATTTGTATATAGCTAGCTACACTTCCTCTTACAAATTCAATCCAATCTAATGAGACAAACAACAAAATGAAATAAATTCTATCTCTAACTAAAGGTCTATTCATTTAACTTAATGGTCGGCAATTTATTTCCTTGTACATACCACTCAACCTCAAATTCACACGGTCGTTTAAGTAAGGCAGACAAAGAAGTAAAAGTATAAGTGTGTAAAAGTATAAAGAGCTTTCATATAGTCAAAAAGGCTCGTCAACACTATTACTAACTTCTCCATTCATTCAACATTTGTTAAGAAAAATAAAACAAATAATAGAAAATCAAAAATGTTCTCTCTTGCAGCTATAGAGGGTCAGCAATTTTGAAACAATGACATTTCAAAAACTGGCAACTGGTCTATCTATAGGATTGTACAAACATTTCTGTATAAATACATATAAGGTTGTGGCAGAGCTGTTTTAATTATTCATTCTGATATTTTCAAATACCACATTTCTACATATAAATGTACATATCTCAGTTGATTTTGATTGTGCACATAAATGTAGATACAAAATTGTTCACACAACCTAAAGATACAACATGTTGTGTGTGATTTTTTGAAAAATCGTTTCATGTTTCATTTTCAAATGATAAATTGGATTTAATTTTATTTGAAAATTCCTGACTGAGAGTTGTTGCAAGCAATTTATCGACTTATAAAAAAAATCGTATTTATCTTTTTATTTTTAGCTATAGATATGTTTTGTTTGTTAGTGGGAAAGAAAATATTCTAAAATATTTTTAAAACAAATAAATCCAAAGTAGAAAACGTTACCAATATTTGAACATAACGCTTCAGAAGGTTCTTATAACAACTTAAAATGCTAGAAGAAGACACTTTTAGACAAATACAAACAAAAGCTGTTCTTTGTATAGATAGCTTTAGGGTGTTCCAAGAAAAGGTTTCATTTTAAATCATTAAAAAAAGGAATAGTAATGGTATTTTGCCCAGCGATGTGTGGACCAAGAAGATGGTCAACTATGGATCAACCTTAACCAACCTATTCTACTAAATATAGAGCCACCAGAGATCTTCATCAACTATACAAATGGCTGGATGTGGAGAAACTTTATAGGGATATTGAAGAAAGCCTACCGCTTCCACCTTCAAAAATGAACTTTCTGAGCAACGAAATCGATACAGCTATATATATGGTTTAGAACAGACTGTATCTGATGCACTGGACAATCAATAGTACCCGCAACTTCTGGAGTACGTTCAAAATCAATATGCTTACAGACAACTGCCGAGGAACCATCTCCTAGGAATCCATCAAAGAAATTTCAACACAACTAACAACAACAACTTCCGAACAGTTTGGAGCGAACTGTAATGTGTCTGTCAATGTCAACATACATAAATGTTTCGGAACTCTATATAAATCCACAGCAATATCCAGTTCCAGAAGCAACTGCAAGCGATTATCCCAGGACCCGGTGCCTTCAAAAACATCAACATGTATTTCGGAAAGCAGCCATCAATTCCGGAAACTATCACCAGCAATAACATTGAAGAAACATCAACATAAGAAAAAGTGAAAGTGTTTGCCAATTACTTAGAAGTAAACACACTGAACCCACCTGCTGAACTGGCATTTTTTGACGAAGTTGAGACATTCATTCAGCAGAATCTGCAGCATGATCCAGAATAAGTCATATTCGATGACACTTATCCAGCAAGTACCCCAATTGATAGCCGACATATGCAATTAGGAGGATGTAGAAGAAATAATTGGAAATTGTCATTTTTCAGTTCATTTTGAATTATATGGGGCATCCAAATATGTAGTGGAAAGGCTTTCACATGCAGTGATGATGCTCCTCACAATCATCCTTAATAACTGCTTCAATAAATTTTACTTCTCTCAGAAGTGGAAGACAGCGAAAATATTGTGGTAATCCCGAAAAAGAAGCTTTCAACAAGATGTCAAATTACAGGCTTACATCACTCCCCAACAACATCAGAAAAATACTGGAAAAAGTAATCCTTCGGATGCTCAAGAGGTTCTTCAATGAAAACGCGATCATCCAAGACAACATCACCATAGCGCTCAATAGTTGCCGTGTCACGGTTGAATGCTTCCTGAATGTCAAAAACAATTTGACTTTAAATACCATCAGAGTCAGGGTCACCCAAGATTTTAACAAATGGCCCTCTCTTCTAAAGGGTTTTTCAACAGGGACGCTACAAAAGTAGAGTGACAGGGACTGCAAACGACGCCATATTTCTAGCCGCTCTTTTAACATTTCTCTTCAGTAAGTATACGAGCCAACAACGAGTCGAAATTATGAAAATTTACTACCGAAATTCGGAGTCAGTGGCCTCAACGTTAAGAGCGCTACGTCCAATTTCATCACCTTCAGCAATGGGGCTCATTTCTGGCTGAATGGCTTCGTCAATAAACAAAATATGCGGTATTGGTCATGCAGCAATCCACACGTACTCCATGAGTCAATCATTGCATCCCGAAAAAAATTACGGTTTGGTGTGGTTTATGGGCCGGTGGCGTCATTGGGCCGTACTTCTTCCGTGATGACCAAGACCGGCACGTTACTGTGAATGGGGGTCGCTACCGTTCAATGATAAGCAATGTTTTTGGCCCCAATATGGACTTGGAGGACATGTGGTTCCAACAGGATGGCGCCACAACCCACACAGCGAATGTCACAATCAATTTATTGGAAACCAAGTTTGGAGAACGTGTTATCTCACGAAATGGTCCAGTCGCTTGGCCACATCAGTCGTGAGATTTGACGCCGTTAGACTATTTCCTGTGGGGCTACGTCAAGTCTATGATCTATGCCAACAAGCCAGCGACGATTGATGAACTTCGTACGAATATCGAATGTGAAATTGCAGCAGTATCGGCCGATTTATGCTTGAAAACCGTCGAAAATCGGGTTCAGCGTCTGGGTTTCTGCAAGCGTGCCCGTGGTGGCCATGCAAAAGAAATCGAGTTCCATACATAATGGCATTAAACGTACTTTCACAGGAATAAAGAATTTCATTGATATTCAAAACCGTTTTTGTTTTATTTAAAAAGCTTTTGTAGCGCTCCTATTGAAAAACCCGATATAATTTGATGACATCTGACGAACCTGTCCCAAAACTGGATGCGAGCACCTTCTGTATTCTTATAACTTGTCAGCCATGCCATATCAACGTTGTCATTACTTTGCGTCCGGGCCCACATTAACATATTTTTGGAATATGACAGGAAATTGGGCATCTGAAGAAAAACTACTAAATCGGAACTGTCTGTTTCAGGAGACCCTTGAGTGGCACATACAGTTGTACTACAGTAAAGTGCAGAAGCATTGTTCTGAAACCCCCAGATGGATCTATCATAGCTTCCAAAAGGAACGTATAGTAGGTTCAATACGAACTGAAGAAGTTTACTGAAATGAGTCAGCGGTGACTTCCACCGTCAGCACCCTCTGATGAGAAGGAGAAGCGGACTAACTAGCTGAACAAAATGTAGATTGAGCTGGAATAGATGTCAAAAATGCTGCAGTATAATAGTTATAAAAAGTGTTCAACTTTTGCAGCTCCGGCTGCTGCATTTTTGACATCTATTCTAGCTCCGTCTCCCATTCTGTTCAGGCAGTAATTCAACAGACGAAAATGCTGATGCACAAGCAACTCCTGCGGCCAGTCATAAACAATTGCTTCCCAGCCTGGTTCTCAATTTCCAAGCCAGCTATGAAGGAACTTCAAGGCTTCGAAATGAAAATGTTTAGAGTTTCCACCCGACTACTTTTCTACCGAAATTGATGGTGACACTATAGGAACAAACACCTGACCACAGAAGCATACATAATCCCTCTGGACAGGAACCTACTGATTTTTACAAAAAAACTAATAGGGAACATCAACAGCCACCCACCCAAATCTGTTAATGAGAAGGATGATGCCCACCGTGCGAAAACAACCTGAGCCGAGGGACAACGAAGAACAATTTCCTTCTAAGGCCATTCTGCTAACGCGGCTAAATGCCAACCCCACCAACAATCCACACTAAAATCCCCTCTGGAGAACCGGAACGGAACACCCCGTTTTGATTAAATTTTGCATCGCGTTTTCGCATAATTGTGGCTATTTTATTTGCCAAATAACAACTCTGGTTTTCTATAAGTGCATAAGTTTTTGGTAAAGAATTGCATTAGATTTAATTTTGAGATAACCTCAATGCAAAAACCGTTTTAAAGAACAAAAATCATCTCTCTCAAATAAATCAGAATTTAAGGAAAATACTAGTGACTTTAATATTGCTACAGCGAAGCTCTGTTGAAAAGGTTTCTTTTTTCCAAATAAATAACTTCGAGATTATTATCTTAATTCGATGAAGCTTAATCATCGTTTCTAATAAAGTGTTATCAAGAAAGTATAACATTCAGAGATCTAATATATGGAATTCCTCATGCCATACATATCTTCTAAACCAATAATTCCCAATGTCTTAGAAAATCAATTCAAAGGGAATTATCATAGTCTAAGTGGTTAATTATTATGCAATTGGAATGGAAATGGGAATGAGAATGCGAATGAGAATCGAATTAATGCCCTTGAGCCTAATGTTAACGCTTATAATTATTATTCCAATAACTAATGAAACTTTGCAATCTTACGCTTCAAGCAACTCACTTCTATAATCGGTTTAATTAATTCGTATAAATTAGGCCGATATAATTGCCCCTATGCCCCAGCCTTTATACCCCCTCGTATTATAGCAAACGTATATTTCATGCTTGAAGTGAGTTGATCCTTCAAAATTCCTTTCGAGGAGAAACACACTCTTGCTGGAGTTACCTATACCAAACTCGTAATGTTATTTAATTCTAATGAAAATTAAAAAAAAATAACATGATTTTATTCATTTAATTAAATTTCATTTGAAATAAAAATTTAAGAAAGAGAAAAAAAACTAAAATCAAATCAAAATAGGGCCAGATATTTTTTGAGGGCTGAGTCAACCAATCGTTTTTTTTTTTTTTTTTAATCTCACTGAAAAGTTTTGAATGAAAGGGAACTTTTAAGTACCAAGGGGAAAGCTCCGGATGGAAATAGGAAAATTCATTATAAAAAAATGCATATACGAAACGCACTTATTGCGTTGAGCCTAAGGGTAAATAAACTATTGGTCCTTTGGCAGCTGCTGCTGCAGATGCAGATGCATGAAATGTTGAATGAGTTCCTTTGAGTGGCAATAAAAATTACAGTGGCTTTTGGCCACATTGGATGATGACGGTTGGTTTCTGGCGTGATAGGCAGTGGATTTAATAATAACAGAATCACTGGGGTTAAAAGCTTTCACTTTTTTTTTATTGAAGTTCAAAAGGGTTTTAAAATTAAAATATCAATAACCATGAAAAAAAATTATTGTTCGTGAATATTCGTAGTAGGGAACTTAAGGCTTTGTGTGAGGGATACTCCTCCACCATTAGATTTACTCCACACTACCATCCGCAGGCCAACCCGGCAGAGAGAATAAACCAGATAAATAAAACAACATTGAGGGCTTATGTTTCTGAAAACCATCGTAGTTGGGATGCTCAATTAGCCAAAGTAGCTTGTGCTATTAGAACATCTCAACATGAGGTCTTAGGCGTAACACCATATTACGCAAATTTTGGGAAGGAAATGTCAACTAGTGGGCGAGAAGACATACGACTTAGTAATCAGGTAGTAGATAGTAACAACAGCACCTCAGTAGGAGAGATAGGTGAACGTTTTAAGAAACTTAGAGCAGACATAGCAACTAAAATTCAGGCAGCATCCAAGAAGTCAGCAGAAACCTACAACCTCCGGAGGAGAGATGTACAATATCTTCCGAACGATGTTGTATGGCGTAGGAATTTCGTCTTATCAGACGCTGCGAATTACTATGCTGCAAAATTGGCTCCAAAATACGTTGGTCCATTTAAAATTCGTAAACGCCTGTCTCCTTGGACATATGTCCTTGAAGATGACAACGGTAAAGATCGTGGCACTTGGCACACGAAGGATTTAAAACCGTTTAGAAGTCCTTCAGAAAATGACTGAGTCGATAGAGTCAATCCTTTTTTTTACTGTCTTCTTTGGCAGTTCATTTCATTTGATTAATAAAGTAAACATTTCCTTTTCGTAACGTAAAGTAAATATTTTTTTTCTACTTTTTTCATTTCATCCCAAGTAAAGTTAACCGTTTTCATTTCATGTATTTAACAATTTTTTTTTACTTTTGGCTGTCAATCTTTTGGAATTTGTTGTTTCGCCATATTTGTCCTGATGGACTTCCTTGTTGTTCTTTACCCAGGGTTATCCTTAGGAAATGGTTTATCTTTTCTTCAAAAGTAAACGCATTTCCAAGGAGGAAAGGGTGGGATTTGTCACGGTAAAATTTGCCGCGACAAAAACTTCTCTTTTCAAATCCCAGAACCCTTATTCCAGTCGTTCTATCCCTTCTTTTCTACAGGTGTTCTCTTCAATATACTGGGAGAGAGTAAGAAAACAATGGTCCATCAGCCATTAGTACCCTATCCCAGTATCTTGAAGAAACAAGATAATCGATGGCTCTTAAAGTGGAAGAGCAAACCACTATCCGAGAATATGCCAGACGGGCGGTCTGTGCTAAAATGTATCTAAGTACCCAGACAGACAGGTGGTCTGTGCGAATCCAAATTACACAAAAGAAGCGCGGTTGACATTTGGTCCCCGTCCGCTAGATGTTCCTCTTGTTGAGAAGGGCATAGTTCCCAACATAATTTTAACTTCATTATAATAATAATAAGCTTAACTTCACTATGTAAAAGATGAAACGTTATCAACAACTCCCTAATTCCCCAAAATCTAACAAAAACTCACCGAAGTAGGTTATTTTTTTTATCGCGATCAGAACATTTGTTTTCCAATTTAGCTTTCCGCATTTTGAGTTATTAGTTATTGGTCTTCTCTTTTTTTTCGTCGCTTGAGCTCTCTTTTAACTTTTGGGTTTTGTTTTTAGAAATTTGGAGGGGAAAAATGTTTCTACAATTTCGAAATTGGTTTGTTCGATTTTTGGTGCTTTCGTCTGGTTTTCTCTTAAAAAGTTAGAAAATAGGGGGAAAATAGCTGAATGCGTTCACCGAGTTCGCGCGCTCCTGGAAGTGACACCAGCGATCGGCGAATTCCACGATGACTTGCAAAAAGCTAGGGATTGTATGTGCGAGTAAGTAGGACCGCTGGATTTCGTCAACGGTGGCGCTGTTCAGCAACATAGCTGACAGTTGCTTACAAATGACGTGATGGAAGTCCGCGGGCTCCGATTGGCTGAAAGCACAGGGGATAACAGTTAAAGAAGGTTCGAACAGACATTGAAAAATCTGGAAGGACACTTCTTGACTGAAGAGCGAACAAAACAGATCATTTTAAGAGAGTATTAGAGGAAAGTGTTAGCAGTTGAGCAAACTAATTTTGGTGTAAAATTAAAAGTAGTAAAGTGCGAAAAATCGAAAATTTGGGAAAATATATTTTGGCGAAGGTAAAAGGAGAGTTTGAGGAGGAAAACTAGAGGAAGACATAGGAAGGAAAATTTTACATAGGAGAGGAAATTGGAAAACCAAAAAAGATAAGTAGAATTTTAATTCTTTTATTAAATTTTATTCAGATTTCAATTATTCGGTATTTGGTGGCAAAATTGTGCAATTTTCATTAAAATTCGGTTAGTTTGTTGTTCCGTTAATTTTCTCCTGGCATTGCAGGGCTCGTGACCCGTTATTAAAAATCCGCTTTGATTCTTTCGGGACAAAGGGATAACGATTCATCTTTCTCTTTTCTATATTCTATTTTGTAAATTTGATTGAAAAGATCTTGGGTTTTAGCCCTCCGTTTTGCAAGGTTTCCCAAGCAAAATAAGTAATAAATAATTTTAATTCGAAATAACAATTTCACTCTTTTCATTTCAAAATCTTTTCACCGTCGGTTCTGCTTCAAAGGTTTGTGATTTCCTTTTACAAGAAAAAATCACTGGCGCCCATTTTACTTCTTTTCAGGTTGGAAAAAGAAGCGAAGAAATTAATCAACCGATTAATTGAAACAAGGTAATCAAATTAGTATCATAAGTATTCTTTACTGAACCCACCCTTACTGAGCAGTCGGAGGTGGCAGCATCAAACGTGCTGAACGCGTTCCTTTTTATTCCGCCAAGAAACATATTCCGAAAGTTCGGACTAAACGTTCGTGTCATCTTTCATCGTGGTCGCGCAGCTACATAGGTCTCGTTTCGTTTTCGTTGTTTGTGCGGTAGAAAAAAAGGTAACAGTTTCAAATATAGGTAAATTAATTCAGATAACTACAATGCAGTAAATTTCGTCGGAAAATGCTTATGAAATTTTATTGTTCGTGGTTTTGCAGGGTTTTTGACTTTAAGAAACCTACAGAATGACATTTTAAGTGTTACCGTTGAAATAATACCCCCCACCCTTTTGAACAGATTAATGGCCAACTTCATAAACACACACTCAAATTTGAATTCCTATTCGAACTCTTCTAAATTTTAAAAGACCATTACATTTTTTGAGTTTATTGCACAATGAATAATATTTTAAACTTTCAGCTTAATGAATAGGAATTCTAATCTTGTTGGATATAGTTTACAGTGGACTTTCGATGAAAAATTAATGTAAGTTGAACTGAACTTAATACAAGTTGCGTATGACAAAGCCCTCACTATGTCACTGGATAATTTTAGCCTATTGAATAGACCTTTTTGAAAAGGAACAATTACGTGCAGAGGTTTTTACTATCGAATATGTTTGTTTGGGCCATAAGCATACTTAAAAGGGGTTGGCTACGAAATCTTGCAAATCAAAATCTCGCATTCGAAATCTCGCATAACGAAATCTCGCAATTACAAAATCTCGCTTTTCATAATCCCGCAATTACAAAATCCCGCTTTTCATAATCTCGCAATAACGACATCCCGCAAACTAAAATCTCGCATACCAAAATCTCGCAAAATTGAATTGCATTGCAACAAATACATTTTTTTAATCAAAATCTCGCAAATTAAAATCTCGCGCGAGATTTAAATTTGCGAGATTTTGATTAAAAAAATGTATTTGTTGCAATGCAATTCAATTTTGCGAGATATCCTACCTACTGCAAAATATATAATCCAGTGTCTGGGTACTTTAAGACCACACTGTTATTTATTAATTTGAACTTTTGATTTTCAATATTATTGCTTTCAAAAGAACAAGAAGGAGAGAGAACATAGAGTTGGTACATCCAGTTGTAAAGTGTTATGTGCAAATCGCATTACTCGTATTTGGCCTTGAACAAGAAAATACTTTTAGTTCCATTATGAACGCGTAAATGACTATAGAGGTTATTAACAGTAATAAAGGATGTACACATTTTTTTTTATTGATAGGTACAGTTATTAGTTGGAAGGAAAATTATCCAAAGTGCTCTTGGGTAGGTATATTCTCAAAAAAAAAAAAAAAAAAAATCTAAAAGTCGTGTGTGATTCGTTGCTGTGAAATTTGAAGTTGCGAGATTTTGATTTGCGAGATTTTAAATTGCGAGATTTTGGTTGAAATTTGCGAGATTTTTGGGTTCAAACTGTAAATGCGAGATTGTGAAAAGCGAGATTTTGTAGTTGCGAGATTATGAAAAACAAGATTTTTAATTTGCAAGATTTCGTTATTCGAGATTTTTAAAAAAATGCGAGATTTCGTTATTCGAGATTTTGGTTTGCGGGATATCGTAGCGCTCCCACTTAAAAGGTTCCTGAGAGAATGGTCACACTGGCCAGTTTTCAATATGTTTGGTATAACTCGGAAGCTAAGCAAGATTTGACAATTTTACACTTAAAACTTTTTGTTCAAAATTAGATTGTCTATCGAAATGGATAGTTTTAAAAATTTTATAAGAAAAATTAGGCAGAAAAAGTTAACAAAAACTAAAATAAAAACGAAAAATCAAAGATTTAAATTTTTTTCTAAATAGCGCATAGTTTTTGTTGGAGCAAACACACTCAATACCTACGTATACAAAGTAAAGTACAGTTTTAAGGCCTTAATATGACATGTTATAGTAGGGGAGCCCACTAAGGGATTTCGGGATTTACTCGAGCGCGTCAGATTAGTATAAGGGGGGGTACCTTGCACCCTGCTGAGTACCTCCACCATATATCTGTGGCCACAAGGAAAAACCACTAAAGTCGATTTTCAACATTTTTCAGGAGAGACGTTTAAAGTTTTTATAAAAAGTTGAAAATTACAAATTGCTCTAGAATATTATTGGAAAATCTGATCGCCTTGAAACTAGTATAGAATTGAAGGTATTTTTGCTCCCCTTTAATATAAAATCAAACTATTTAGTTAACATTGCATTAAAAAGCAGGGGAAGCAAAACAAACCCTTTAGTTGTTTTGGCTTGAAAGAATTGTTCGTACAAAAAATCTTAAATGGACTTTAGCTGTTTTTCCTTGAAGTAAATCGAAGTTTTCATTTGACAAAGTTGAGTTTAGCTATTCTTCCTTGGGGTAATGGAGGATTTTACTATACCAATCTGGACTTTAGCTGTTATTCCAAAAACAATTTTGTGAATTTATATACAAAAATATTGACTTTAGATATTTTCACTGTATAAATAAATAAATAAAAGACAAAAACTATGCCCAAATAGTTTTAAAAATACTGATTTATTGAAAATTATGTTTCTTAATAACTAATTATTTATTTTATAATAAATATTACAAGTACATGCATAAGTAAAAACATTTAAAAAACAAAATTTAACGACACAAGAAACAAAGAACAGGTGTAACGAAATGGGTCCATTTCTAAATGTCATGAAAATTTAACTTCATGCTAGCCTTGTGCTTAAACCATTCATAACCGTTTTAAAAAAACACAAAAGATAAGGCTGGTTTTAAAAAGTTGATTAATATCAGGAACGTTAGAAAAATGGAACAAATTGTATTAATTTTCATCTTCTTCACTTTCTAAGTCAGGATGTGTGTTTGGTTCACTTAAGTTCATACGAAGGCTTATGTAAAATTCATGAAACTCGGGATTTATAAACTGCATCAAGTCCATGAGATCCTTCTTTCTCTCAGAAGATATATTTGGTTCATCTTTAATAATTTTAAGATCATCTAATGTAAAAGTCGAAGCTCCTCTTTTGGTGCTAGTATTTTTAACGGTTCCTCTGGATTTAATGACGTTTTATAAAATATTTTCTTGGTGTCATTCGTGTAACGAATCCACCTTACTGCATTCCATATAAATTGTTCGCCTTCTAAATTTGATCTTTTCCAATTCAAATTTGTTTTTGACATTTCACAGAAATTGAAGAAATCAGTTTGTTTCATTTCAAGTACCTTTATTTTGGAATTAATACCATCTATGAACTGATACCAATCTCTAGGCACACTTATTTCAACATTTGACTTACTCTTTTTCCTTTCAATAAGGGCATGGTCAGTATCGCACTCCATGTGGGTATGTCCAGGCTCTAAAAACTTGTGATCAATGTAATCAATAGTAGAATTGTCTTTAAGAAAAAGAAGAAACATAGCAGCCACATACGAGTTTTTATTTTCCCCAGAACATGAATCACTGTAAAATGTTATTTTATGGCAATGATTTAAGGTGCTTGAAAATGCAGGATGCAATTTCATTACCACCACGGCGCGCAATACCTTCGTGCCACATGAAACAGCTAGAAGAATTCGTCTCTAAATCGTGGATCGTAAGATTAAAGGTCCACAGCTGCCTTTTATAAAAACTTACAGAATTTCGAAGAAACGGAGTTGGCAGACACTGCTGTAAATCGAATGCAAAAGCTTTCATGCTTGCATTTTGCTTCGCATTTTCTTTGTCAATCTTTTTCTGATCGTAGCCGAAGTCTGCTTTCTCCAGATGCATATTTTTTTGCTCATTCAATATCGTTTTTTCTTCATCGCTTTGGGCAACTTTAATTTTGGATAAAAATGTATCGCATGTAGCACAGGTATCTAATTTTGGTGCTTTAAACTTTAAGTTCATGGTGTGGAATATTTGAGCATATTTAGTCATGCCTACAGGGTGAGCTACTTCTTCTTTGTACATGCGATGCATAGTTGCAAGGTTCAAGCTTCCGTGAATATATTTTTTGGATGTATCCCTACGGCTATAGTGGCTTTCGTAGGCAGGAAACTTTTGTATATGGTGCCTAACTTCTTCTTCCTTCTCCTGATTTATTTTGTTGACTGGAGTTCTTTTCCCGCGGCAATTTTTAAACGGCAAAAGAGGACATGAAAGTTTTTTAGAAATAACACTCTTTATGAAACTTTCAGTTTCAGCAAAACATTGTGTGAAATGTGTTCGGCAAACATTAATTCGATTTCCATCATATTCCAAAAAATACTTTACCGTATTTTCTCGATTACGTTTTCGATCATTTGAATTTACCAAAGTGTTACATTTTTTCTTTTCAATAACCAAAAGACTTCCAATGTATAAAATTCTTTGATCGTAAGAACCCAGAGACCAATAGTGGTTGAACATAGATTGAATTTTGTCAAACGGAATTTTTTCTTGACATTTACTTCGACATATTCCAAATGGTTGAGAAATTCTAGCATGCTTAAACTTTCCAGAAGAGGTTTTGTAAGATTTTCCATTGTTTCTGGATTTCTGGCGCCGAAGTTTTTTATTTTCACGTGTTGATGTTTTTTGAATATTGAAGGTTTCTATTTCTTCATCCGAGCCTGAATCATTGGAAATAGTTCGAAAATCAAGGTCTTTAATCGAATCATCAGAATTTTCCCATTCTGGTAGATCATCGCAGTAAATATTATTACTTGAAGAGACATTTTCTTTGTCTTCACTGTTAATCGTTGCCGAATCTTGATCTAAAATAATGTAAGATGTATGACCTGCGTAATGAAAAATAGTTTTTCTATTCTTACTTTTTAATAAACATCACATATCAAAATCAAATCCATTCATTGAAGATTTGGTTTCATGAATAATTGGTTCAAAATGGACATCTGAATCAGTTTTTTCATACGAATTTGAATATTCGTACGATGAAAATTTGTGGGGCCATTGGTACAATGATCTTTGTTCATCATGTTCATTAAGGTGTTCAATAGATAGTGCAGTTGAACTTGCCTCGAGATTATTCATGTCTCCTGTTTATTAAGAAAATGTTCTGTCTTTTTTTATTTAAACCAATAATATTTGCTTACCACTACTTATATTATTTTCCGGTGTAGAACTTCTTTGCATTATAAAATTAGTGGGTCCTGTCGTTGTTTTTGCAAAATGTAAAATATACTTTAATCTAAACGGGAAGACAGGCAGAGAGTCAAACAGACAGTTAGACAAACACAGATTCATATATAGACAGAGACAGACACAGGTAGATCTTGAAAGACATAGACAGACACAGAGAGACACAGATAGACAGACACAGACAGACACAGAAGAAAATAGATAGACAGAGACAGACACAGACATACAAAGACAGAGACAGGCACAGATACGTACTTGGATAGAGACAGACACAGGTAGATATAGAAAAATATAGACACAGGGAGACACGGATAGACACACACAGCCACAGGAGACAGACAGACACAGACAGTAACACACAGACACAGACAGACATGCACAGACAGACACAGACAGACACCCACAGACAGACACACACAGACACAGACAGACACAAACTAACACAGACAGACACACCCAGACACACCCAGACACAGACAGACAGACACATATAGACACACACAGACACAGACAGACAGACACAGACAGACAGACACAGACAGACAGACACAGACAGACAGACACAGACAGACACAGACAGACACAAACAGACACAGACAGACATAGACAGACTCAAACAGAGACAGACAAACACACACAGACACACACACACAGACACAGATAGACACACAGACGCAGACAGACAGATACAGACAGACAGACACAAACAGACACAGACAAACACAAACAGACACAGACATGCACAAAAAGACACAAACAGACACAGACAGACAAACAAATAAATAAAATAATTACCGAACCTTCATATTTAGCTCGTTCTTTCAACATTCGGGCCAATGCCAAAAGCCTTTGTGATCGAGAAGACATTTTTAATTGCACTTTTCACAATATAAAACACTCGAAAATGATAAAAATTAAAAATCCACTGCACACAAGAACTAAACTCGAGTTATGATAAAACTTTATATTCATTTATTTTATTATCTGCATGCCAAAATAACTAAAGTCCATTTAAGCGAACACTTTTTTCTAATTTAATTTTGGAAACACGACTAAACTCTAGAATAGATTTTCATGTACTGACTCTACGGCACGGAAAAAGGACTAAAGTCAATTTAAAACTTCTTAGTATCAATATTTACGTTTGGAATAATAACTAAACTCGAATTTAGTCAAACAAATTTTATTTATTTCTTGGGGAATAACCACTAAAATTCACTTTAATTGCTTTTCCTCAACCTAAAATTAAAAATATAGAAAAATATCACCGAGGAAGAACAACCAAACTCGACTTTAGTCGTTTTTCCTTAACATTAAAATGGAAATAAATCCATAAATTTAACCCGGAAAAACAACCAAATTCAATTTTAGTCGTTATTCCTTAAGTAAAGAAGCAAAAAGAATAATCTAAAGTCAACTTTAGATTATGCATAAGTATTTTTATCAATTTTGATTGAGTTTAGTTGTTTTTCCTTGAGTATGACGTAAAAAACTGACTTTAGTTGTTTTGTTTTTGGAAAATTGTGGGTCCATTTTTTATGATAAAAATATGAAAAAAATTTACAAAATAGATTCAGACACGCTGAATCTAATGACATTAAAACCTCAATTTCGTCTAAAGTCGACTTTAGCGGTTTTGGTTTGAGGACACAGATATCAGTCCTCTATGTAGGGCCGGGCGCTTAAGGCAGGTTGCCAGATTAGTAAAAAAAAAATCGATAGCTCGAAATACTCGAGCGCGTCAGATTAAGATAGGGTAGCTTAATTACATGCTGAAAAGTGTGTATTTCAATAATCTGACAATTTGAGTGTGACCTAAGGTAGTGCGAGGGTTACAATCTTGCAAAAAAAAATTGTCACCTGGACATTCTCGAGCGCGGTTGATTTTTTTTATTGTGAAGCAACTAATTCTAGAATAACGGGAAAAGTATAATCTTCCATTTTTCTCGTTCCGGTTTGGAGGTAGAGGTGATTTTCGAAAAAAACGACTTAAGTGGAAAAATAAATATTAAAAATCAACGACAATACTTAGAATGCAAAAAATAACAGTTTAAAAGCTTGAAATCTGTTCTTTAATCCTACATTTAAATTATATTATTTGTGTTAATAGTTTTCAAAATATTTGCATTTAAACTCAAAGATTTTATAAAAAAAACGCAAAAAAAATGTTTGGATCAATTTTTCTCAATATTTTGTGGAATAAAAAATTAAATTTTCTTTTTGTGGTCAATGCTTGTATTAATTTGAATCGAACACAAAAAACCGGAAGCTTTTATGTCTTCTAGTTTTTAAGAAAATTGTAAATTACTGATACTACTTTTTTATGAGATTATTATATTATATCATTTTGAAGCTATTCCCATTAGTAGCTATTGACATTGGAAACAGAGAATACATTCAAAGTTATAAAATGCAAACAAAATTTGGCAAATACCTAACCTCGCACATACCCCAAATCCTATAGTGAGCCCCAGCAAGGCGGTTGCATACATAATCTTACTTCTAAAACGCTGGCAGTGCAAGCAAATTACATTCTCAAAAAAGTAGTATCAGTAACTTGCAATTTTTTCAAAAACTAGAAGACACAAAACCTTCCTTTTTTTTGTGTTCGATTTTAAATTAGTATGAGCATTGACCACAAAAAGAAAATTTAGTTTTCACTTCACAATTTAAAAAAAAATTGATCCCAACATTTTGTTTGCGTTTTTTATCAAAATTTAGAGTTTGTATGCGAATATTTTGAAAACTATTGACATAAATAATTTAATTTAAATGTAATATAAAAGAACAGATTTCTGGCTTATAAAACCGTTATTGTTTTGAATTTTAAGTATTGTTGCCGATTTTTAATATTTTTTTTTTTTTCATTTAGGTCGTTTTTCTCGAAATTGCCTCTACCTCCTAAACGGGGCGACATAGATCCCCCTCCCATAGTAAGAAATGCTTGTATATATTTGACCCTTCTAAAAAAAACCGTTTTTAATTTCTGGCGCCCAAGTTACTATACTCTCCCCAGTAATTGAAAAAATCCTGAATAAAAATGTTTCTTCTTTTCAAATCGTCAGATTAAGAAAACCCCTCCAGATAATCGTCAGATTAAGGTTCAGCACATGTAGGACATCAAGTTGAACCACATATATCAAAATCTGACGCGCTCCAGTATTTCAAAATGGCGATTTTTTTTTGCATTTTCTAGAAGCTGCCGCAAGCTTGCGTCACATCCGAATCGTCAGTCTTTTGAATGTGAGCATCCTTGGGGGTCACTTAACATCCCCTATTAAAATCTGACGCGCCCGAGTAAATCCATTTGTTTTCCAATTTCTACACTCCCATACAGCCACCCCCACCACGCAAACCGGCAGATTAACATACCACCGTTATTAGAAAGACCCAGGCCATATACCCTATCAATATCTGACGCGCTTGAATATGTCCACGTGACTGTTTTTTTTAAACATTTTTGAACACCTGTAGATGCTCCCCCCACCGATGAAACGGTTTACTTTACTATCATTTTTTTCTCTCCATCATCAAATCTTCAAAATCTATTAGGTCCCAACGACGCTCGAGTAAATCCACATTTAGCATCGTGGGCTCCCCTACTATTAAAAAATCCATTTTATTTGAAAACGGACAGAGATATAGCCATTCAAACATTATCATTTTATCATTTTTCGCAGTTTTTGCCCGAAAGCCTATTTTTTTGAACTTTTGATTTATTGATTGATTTTAATATTCTTCTGTTTTAGTGGAGCGAGTGAATTAAGTTCAAATAAGGAAGTTTAAGTGAGCTCTACTCCATATATTGCGTTTCGCCCAGGTACCTTTTTTGGTACTTTTTGACAAATTAAACACTCCTAGCACCTTGTACCAAATCTTATATTAATAAGACCAGGCGTTCAGTTTGTAGGTCTGAAAGCATTTAAAAACAGCCGAAAAACAAAATTGCTAACTAACATACTTTTTTTAATATTCTCTATAGTTGAAATGTCATATTATATCCAAATCTTGATTTCGAACCATATTGTATCGAAAAACGGGCCAAAATTGTGAAAAATTATAAAAAATAGTTAAGTTTGAATAGGCATATGGGTGATTCCGTGTCAACTGTGATTCTTTGTGTCTAGTGCTTTTTTTGTAATTTAATGTAAAATGTTCTTATATATTTCTGGTTTGAATTGGGTAAATGGCTATTTACTACAATCAACATTCAATATTATGACTAAATATCCTACTTATTCAACATGGCTTACAAAAGTGTATTCAAAATGTCAGTACCATGGAATATCCGTGTCCGTACCTTGTTTTTGCAATTAAATATTTTCTAATTAAACACTTCATTGAATAAAAATGCTATCCTTAGAAAAGTTTGAGTGTAATACTTACATGACAAAATTTTGCAAAAATTAAGACAACATACTTATTGCTGAATAAATTAATCATGATGAATGAATGTTGACCGAGATTTTAGTTTTATTTTTAAATTCAAAAGATTTCCCGCACAACCGCCATTTTGTTTTGGTTTTAACACGTTTGTATTGTAGTTTTGTAAAAGAGACACTACTTATGTATGTATAGTTAACAACTGTCATTTTTCGTACGTTGTTGTACTTTAAGAGTGATATGTTTTCATGCGATGAAAGTATGTCACAAATTAATTTGTCAGTACCGTGGTAGTATTTTTAAAGCATATTATAACATGTTTTTGGTTGGTTATTGGAATTTTTAATTCTTTTTAACATCAGCATAAGTTAAAATTGCCCTGGAAACTATTTTTCTCACAAGCATAGAGAAGTGAGGTTACATAAACTGTCAAAATGTCATTTCAATGGATGTCAGTACCGTGGCATATAAATACTTTTGAGCTTTAAATAAATATAATTAAATTATTCCTTGCAATAATATTTTTTTCTACCAATTTTCTTTATAAGAATGGTAGCAATACTTCAGACGAGCCAAGAGAAAATTATTCCGTGCAATAAAAACTAAGTAATAACCCAGAACATAGAATAGGGTTGCCGTTCAGAAGAACAGACTTCAAAAACGAAAAAGAGATAATTAAAAAAAAAAAAATGGAAGTAGAAATGTCAAGAGGTCAAAACATATTAGACAATCAAGAATCTCAACAAAAATATGGTCAAAAAGAGAGAGAAAAAACTATAAATAAAAAATAGAAAAAGAGTGTCATTATCGTCTATTCCAGTTTTAGTACATTTCACCATATATCATGTTTTTTAAAAGTTGTAGTAAAATGCTTTTACTGATTTGATACTCTGACTTAATGAAGCCACAAAAACAAAAAAAAAACAAATGTTTCCAAGAAGTTTTAATTTTTGAAAATCTTCTAAAAAAAGAATCACAGTTGGCGGAGAGTCACCTATATGGTGTACCTACTTTCTGGTAAGAAAAAAAACAAAACATTTATTAACGGTACCTGCCATATAAGGGTTTTTTTGATTTTCAGTTTTCTCATTAAGCACTTATCCGATTTCAATAAAATTTTTTGCACAAAACCTTTCTTAGAATATTAATAATACAGGATACCAAAATTTTGGAAAAAATAAATTTTGGATTTTTAAAAAAAGATTCATAATTTTTTTTTTTTGAAAATTCAATATTTCAAAAATGGGTTGATGAGTTATTTTGAAATTTCAGTTTTAAATGTATATTTATATATACTCAAAATTGGCTTACCAAAATTTTGTTTGAAAAGTGTTACAAAAATTTTATATATACAAAATTAATTTTTAAGAATACGGCTCCAACGATTTATATTTTTTTTCTTTCATTACTAGTTATTTGTCAGGCTGTTTATATAATTAAAAGAACGATTTAAATGCTTTTATATATTTTTTCTTTAATTACTTAATATATTTTAAAGTTCTTTTTAAATTTCTTAAGTTCCACACAACTTGAACATAAGAGCAAGTACGTGCAACCCATTTGTGCAATTTATATTTTATGCAGGAGCTTATACATTTTTTTTTGACTATGGTATACAAATATTTTTGAATTAAAAAAAATCCAAAATTTTAGTTTTTAAACTTAAAATGTATTTCGAAAATCACAACTGTCATTTTTTTTAACTCGGTATCTACCTGAAATGGTTTTTTAAAACTCTTAAAAATATTCTAAAAACAAAATTTTGTTTTTATGAAAAAATATCGGTACCTTCGTTGTACAAATTTTAAATAACCGTTCGAAAAATTTTATTTTTCTCAAAAACAGCTCATACGATTTTGATAATTTTTTTCGGTATGATTCACAACCAAATATTATAAGAATTTATGCATAGCAACGGTTTTTTTTAACATATAATTTTCTCACTATCGGATGAATAAGTTTAAATAATTTTTGTATGTACAAATTTCAAGTACCTACTTCTATAGTGTGAAATAATATTTCGAAGGTAGGCACCTACCAATATTTACAAAAAGGGAATTTTTGAATAAAAAAAAATATATTTCAAAGATTTTTTTTAAGTTTGGTATTGACAATTTTTTAAATTTTATTTTAACATGATTTGAGATTTGCATACACCTTAATTTATCCTTGAAAATGTTAAGAATTTTATTTATGATTAAATATTTTCGGTATAACTCGGAAACTAAGTGGAATTTGATCATCTTATACTTCTCACTTTTTGTTCAAAATTAAATTTTCTTTCATAATGAGTGGTACAAAAATGTTATTAAAAAATGTAAGCACTTTTTTCTGTCACTTTTACCTATTAACATTTCAAATTTTAGTTCATATTTTTTCCCACATAAGAGTCCATGAAGTGCGTCGGTGTCGTTTATAATCAGTACTCTGTCTAAAGAGTAGTACCCATTAATTGAAACATTCAAACTTCTTACTTACTAACTTATTCGACTCCCAATCCATGAAGGGCTATATTGTTTGAGTTTTAAATTTTTTTTATAAATTTTCAAGTTAAAATTCAGAAGACAGCAATATATATTTCCCCAGTTAGAGAACAGTTTTATAAAATTATCGTTTATTGGCAAAATGCTCGTATCAAAATATGATTTAAGTGTCCTTAATTCATATTGTTGCTGTCAAACATAATTGCAAAGGATGTGTTCGGTTTTCATTTTAAACCGCATCATCCTCTAAAGCAGATAGAATGCAAACTATTTCATTTTGGTTACAAAACAAAGCTCTCCTTTATTTTGGGCATGTCATTTACATATTAGGTATATAGAGGCAGGCATTTCTAGCTATGGCACAGCCCAAACACATATTTCAAAATACCAATCGCTATCCTTTAGAAAATTTTACCACAATTTCTAGATTTTAGAGAGAGCTATGAAACTACTGCATCATCAGCCAAAATATTACATTCGATATATAAAATGCCCTAAAGACGATCCTTTCACCCACATGAATGTATGTATGTAATATGTATGTATGTATGATGCACGATGTGCCGTAAGGTATCCTTAAATAGAATTGTGTCAGAATTCTGGGAAATGTCACAAATCTGCACAATCAAGCTAAAATGCATCAGTAGCAATTGTAGTATGCCTTCATATATTTTGATGATAGTTTATATATAGCGTTAGGGTGTGGGAGAGGATGAGTTTATCGGTTTTTGAAAATTTAAGTAGGTAGTTGTGTGATTGCATTTGCAATATAGAGGGTTAGGGATTGAATATGACAAACTACTATGTGCAAAGGCTGTTGATTACAGCTAAATTTCAAAAAGCTCAATAAAAAATTATTTGAGAGAAATTTAAGGTGATTGCTGCTAGCGTAGGATTGGATGACATTTAAAAATATCTGTAGGTGTCATTTGGAAAGTAAGGACTCACATAGTGTAGGTATATGAATAAAGACTAAATTTATATTCAATGTATGCATGAATTTATAGCCCAATCGAAGAATGTTCAATATCTTTTGATGGGGACAGCTACTACTTAGTCATGAAGTAAGTGATGTAACAAACTGCCTCTTTAGAAGCCTCTACAATTTATTATTCAAAACGAACACTAGCTCTTGTATCTTCCAAAGTTAAAATACCGCCATTGTCAAAATTTTAAACAATGAGCCAAAATCAACTAATGTCAATGCTTCCAACGTTCTTATTAATGGCAAACGCCAGAATACTGAGTTGGGTCCAACATTTTTTTTAATATATTGACAGTTTTTTCCGTCATAAACAAAACGTTACATAAAATATGCTAATGACTCGCCCAATAATGTAACATAAAATACCGATCACAACTTGCATAAACAGAGATGAAACGGACATACTGATACAAATATTTATGAAAAATATTTCAAAAACCTATTTCCATGCATAACTAGACAACTAACTGAACCGGTGAACTTTGCTCCACCTAAAATAGATTAAATTATTAATGTTGCTTTCGAAAGTTGAACCCACCACAGTTTCAGTTGGTTGAGATTGAGCAGTGCTGGGACAAGAAAATCAGTTCAAGAAACAACCTTAATCCAATGGTCAAATAAAAGTTTGCTTGAGCTGTGGAGTTATGTGAAGATCTTCTAGATCTCGAAACGTATCACAAGACTGCATGAAAAGATCAGTTTAATTGCAATGTATACCACTTCAACAGGTAATTGTGTAACATATTTCGGAGCAGAATTATTTAAAAAGTCTGTTAACCTTGTTGGCAAGGCTACGCGCTAGCAGGGCATATTTTGATTTAGGAATTATTAGAAATAACGCTAAAAGAAAGAGTTCATAACACATACGGCGTGTTAGAGTGCCTTTAAGAGTAAGTTTGTATAATACTAAGCATTTCTTCCAAAAAGGGCACTCAATGTATGTATAAATTAAATTAAAGGTAACAAATAGCTAATGGCCAATTTCATAAACAAACACTAAAATTACTTTTATCTAAACTCCTTCTAAATTTTATCAGACATTTAAAATTTTTCAGTTTCACCAATGTAAAAAAAGGGATATTTTAGGGATATTTTAATTTGACTGATTTTGCTCACATCCCTGCATTCAAAAAAGTCAAAAAAAAGAGGTTGTATCCCTCGCACATGCGAAGTCTATGAGAAAAAGTGAAAAAGCATTATGGATGAGAGACAATTATTCTGACAGCAAAATATCAGCTATTGTTGAATGGAATGTCTTAACAAAAAAGACTTTTAAAATTTAATGAGACAAAAACGAGCTTCTAGTTTACAAGGGCATTTAAAATCTTCTTAAATATAAAAGCATTTGGTGAAACCAAAAAACATCATTTAAAGGCTAAAAGGCTTTTTAAATAATTAAAAGCCTTTCGTGAAATCGGCCATAAGTCTTTTAAATTATACACAAAAAGGACATTATATCACTGATTTTTTTCAGATATCAGTGTGCAAAGGGTAAGTAAGTTTTCTGGAACTTAGATCTCAATATCTAAAATAATATTTTAGGTAGCAATATGGGTTTGCTTTTATTTGAGAGACGGCAAAATTACCTTTGATGCCAAATTTTTTTTTCCACATGTCCTATTTCTCAAGAAATAAGCAGTTTTTTTGAAAAAATAAGTGAAATTCTCTTTCTGTAGTTGCCAACTTCAAGCAGAAATATATAAAATCTCACACTTACAATTTTGGAAATATTTACATCACATAATGAACTCAACATCACCTTTCATTAAATATCAATTTCATTAGTGAATGCACTTGGCTCAAAAGTAAGGCATCTCCTTTCCTTTTTTACAGATTCCTTTTAACCAAAAAGTAAATCAAATACTGACATAAGTTAAAGTTATCAATTTGATATACCTAAGAGGCGAGGGGCTTTGAATCTTTCAACCCTATATGTGTGCTATTTTAAAGGCCACTTAGTCAAATGGTAATAAAAAGTCAGCTAGTTTCAGTAATTTGCCAGGCATAGATTTCATTTGGAATCTCAAAAAAATAATTTCCATACTACCACCATGACTTAGGTGACAACCCATAATTGAGGTGCCAAAAACCCCAATAATATTAAAATTGCGTGAGATTTTTAATGTTGGGGACTCGTCTTCGAGTTTTTTTTTTTTGTCAGTTCAAAACTCGGAGCGAATGTTACTGGAATTGCGTGATTTTAATTTGTGAGATTTTGGTTTATTTGCGAGATTTTTTGTTGCAAAATTGTAAAAAATGAGTTTTTTTAATTTTGGGATTATTAAAAAATGCGAGGTTTCGTTCAGGATTTTAGTTTGTGGTATTTTGAAAGCTCCTAGCTTTTCAGATGTAACTCATTTTTTGAGAATATCTCACAAGTAAGGTGCCAAAAATCTTGGGTGATAGAAGCAAATTGCGGCAGTGAATCCATTTTTCGATTGCAATTACCTCCGCATTTTGCTTCGATTTGCGGGAGGATTTGATTGTTTACACTCACCCACTTAGTAACTTGGCAGAAACAACTATTGGGAACTCAACGTTGTTTTTTTGAATGTGGATATGGGGTGTTTATGTTTTGTGTAGGGAATGGGAATTTCATTTAGGAGAGTATTAAGTTACTTAAGTTGCTTCGTGTACCAAGACAAAAGAGAATAATTAATACTTTAAATGCTAAGGTTTTAAGGCCAAAAATAACGGTTCTTAAACTATATTTGCAATACAAAAATGTACCATTAATTGTGAAGAACGTGACCTCTTCTGGGCAAAAGTCGGGATCCACCCTTTTCCACAAATCTTGCATTGTTCGATTGAGCACTTCTAATGCGCGCTTGTGTAACATTCAGGTGCGTTCATCCCAGATCATAATTTTTAAAGTTTTCGGCAACTATGCCATAGCTGTTGTTAGTTAGTTAATTCGGAATTCATCAAAGATTCAATGTCAATTTTAACGCTGAATAAGCCGTACCATAGCCATAGAGAAAAAACAGTTTCGTATCAATCGTCAATGTTGAAAGATCGAATTAACTACTTTACCTAGTACGCCGATCGAAACAAAATTTATATTTCATATAAAATTTCCCCCAGGGTAAACTTTATTTCGGATTATTTGTCAAGGAGTACGCAGCTCCAACGCAGAATTTGACAGTTGTACTTGCTGTATGTGAAAAGGTAAAATAAAGTCTCCTCTAAATTGTCACGTTTTATGTATACCTATATATTTCGCTTTTAATAAACTAAAATCATTTCCATCTCCCTGTTTCATTCTTTCCTAATTAAGACGTTATAAGAAACACGACTGAAATAAAATATAAATTGCGTAAAGAAAATGATTACATAAAAATGAGAATAGAATAAGTAGAAAAGCTTTTTTTTTAAATCGGTCAGTGGCGTAGCTAATGGAAAAGAGTACAAAAGGGCCACATACAAATACGGAGAATATTTTCTTCAATAAAAATGTATATTGATTTCTAAACCAAATGGAATCAGCAAACTGAATGGGCAAACTCAAGTGGATTTCTGAAGCAATAGAAAACTGTGAATATTTTCGATTTTGGCAGGTTTTTTTATTCCATCGACATTACATCCATCCTTCAATGGAATTTTATAGTTGATAGCTCGACAGATAGGAAAAGTAATTTATTTTGACGGAAAAAGTTGACCCAAATGTCAACCAATTTCCCAAAAATCACTATTTTCTAGAGAAGTAAGAAAACTTCAAAAAGTTCGGATTTTTAGTGGTTTTTTAATCCATCAATATCCTAGCCATTCTTCAATATAATTTGACAGTTTATGGCTTGACAGATAGAGGTAAGACCATGTTTTGACGGAAATATTGTACTTTGATCCAAATCTTACAGTATTACCAGCCCTTAAAACGCCCTTTTCCAGAGAAGAAAAGAAAATGAACATTTTAGACTTTATAAAGGTGTTTTCATCCATCCACATTATATTGTTCTCCATCAAACACAAGCGATTAATTAATCCTGCTCTGCAAATGCAATGAACGAATATGATTTCTGTATATAAAATTTTCAAATGTATGTGAATTGAAGGAAATTTTATATTTTTTTATATTTCTAGTTATTCTACTGTTCTCATTTGACTCCTGGTTTTATCTCAATAGGTACACCTTCACAATTTGTCTTTAGAAAAAAATGCAGCGATAAAATTTGTCTTTGCTCAATCTGCGTACTAGGCTTTAGCTGTAAAACGTGTGGCTGAGAGCATAATGCCATCTGTTGGCAGTTCCATTTTGGTGAGGTAAAAATTAGCCAGTTGTCAATTCAAGTAAGTTCTCTTAGCCTTCTCTCTTGGTCCAAAAAAGTTTTTCATTTTCAGTGAATATGTATTCTTTAAACCACATTTAAGTATTCGTGACTTTAATTTGAATAAATTTAAGACCGAAAAGATGTTTACTCTAAATTAATTTCGTTAAGTCATTTAAAAAAAAGCTTAATATTTCTATAATAAGTTTTGTAATTCATAAAACATAACCTTATAAAGTGCCAGAAGCAACAGAAATTGCTATCGTGTTCACATCCAATTAAATTCATAATGTGGTTAACAACACTCACTCCACGCTACATATGTACATACATAACATACCAACATTGCAATCTCCTCGACACTTTGGTATATTTTGAAGACTTTACCCTTAAACCACCTTCACATTCGAATTAACAACTTCTTGAGTCTAACCGTTGACACAATTTTACCATCACCTAAAAGCTTAAATCATAAAAACCATCGTCCTTGTCGTCGTTAAGGCAGTAATTTGATTTTTGACAAATATGCATACATATGAATGCACATACATACATACATAATATCTATATGGGTTTCCAGAGAATATGGTGCTTAATATATATATTTTACTGCGTTGCATATAGCACTGGTATATACAAATTTATTCTCACTTTTGGTATACTAAACGAATGACCAACCACGGTGCAGTTTTAAGCAAACAACTACGAGCTGTGAAATTTAATTAAAATTATTTGAACAGAAATCACTGTTGCAAAGATTTATCCAGAAGTACTACTACATATACAGGTAAGTGGATATAGGTGATGGCGGATTGTTGGAGGAGAGGGTAAAAGGGTACCTATGGATAGTAAAATCGAGAGAGAGATTTTCCTTTAACAGCAAAAAGGATTTTCAAACCATACTTTTTGATTTGCATATTGAAAGCTGATGGTGCAGGAATTTCCATAGCCAACAGTCCCAAGCGGTTGACCATGGAACATTGATTTCCCAGTTAAATGTTTTTTTTTTTTCAATTTTATAGTATAAGGCTCTTAACGTTTTTGGAAAATTCATTAAGAGATTAAAACGATAACAGAATTTCTAGATGTTAATGTTGGTAATCTGGCAATTTAAATTAATGCAATGTGCGAGGTAATTGATTTCTATTATGTACCTATAGGTTGAAATTTAAATAACGCAATATAATAAGTGTGCATATAAGCAGCCATAATTATTGGGTTATTATGCTGGGTGATTCACATAAACACCTCCCTTTACATACTCTTGTCTCAACCCACCTTATATGCTCAAGCTTTTTGTCACACCTTATGGGAATCACCCTGTTTATAAGCTCAGAACAGAACGCCATTCGACGAGGGAAATTGATAAAGTGTAGCAGATTATACACTCTTTTTTCTCAGACAATTAAATACTCAGACTATTTTATTGTGTGCGGAAAAGTGAAATTTTTGTTTTTTTTTTTTTAAATATGTTATTGTTGTATTGAATGATTTTAGTACCTAATTTTATCAAAGCTTTTAAGGTGTCTTTTTTGTCTAAGAATTAATAAGAAAACATATCTATTGAATGGGACATAAATACAAAGAATTTCGTTGGGACTAAATATCAAGGACCCAATCGATTGGTTTTTCAAAATAAATCCTTAATCGAAATCAGGACTTAAGCCGCACCCAAGTAGCCCATTACAGACTAATTGTTTCCCATCAGGGAAATTTGTGTTAAGATAAGATAATATAAAGCCCAAGAAAAACTGAATTTCTTGTCCAGACGAAAAAGATAAAAATTAATTTTAGATTATAGGAACATAAAATTCCTTTCAAGTCGACAAAAGCTGCTTTAAATTGTTTTCAGTCTAAAGATTTCAAATAAAGCTTTACCTATACCTTCCTTGAAAGTGATTTTTGATTTTATTTTTATATATTGGAAAGCATAGGTACAACCAAATCTTTTTGTCTCGAACGTGAGATTCATGTAAATTATTCTATTTAGGTACCTTCAATATTTATCGAAGAAAATTTACTTATGTACTACATATTAGAACACACAGACAGAGTTGATCACAAAATAAATAATTGATAGAGCAGACGAATATAATTAAAGTATTTATCTTTAACATATGAGTGTATAGATATAAAATTCTAAAAACATTTTTAAGGAAATATTTTAACATGCTAATCTAAAGTGTAGCCATTTGCAAATTACTTTATCGGAATAGCAAATAATGTTTAACCTAAACGCAAAGTAGTTTCTCATAAACGCATATCAATTTCAATTTACTCAAACGCAAATGAAGGGTCCAGAGCAGTAGCGTAGCTAGATGGGCGAGGGCCCTGGGGCAGAAAATAAAATGGGGCCCCTTTACAGAAATTGGTTTCGTTTTTGATTAACAACAACAAAAAATGAGAAAGTTTAGAAGATAGGTATGTAATGTTATAGGAATGTTTTTACAAAAACTCTCAGCATAATATATCCGTAACGCATATAGTTTTTAAAGCTTAGCATGCAGTTTATTTATAATAGCAAAAAATTGGTGGCAAAGAACAAAAATGTTAGTGGAATGTTTCAAAAAATCGTTAATGAACCAATACATGTTTGTGGCCTTCATTGAAAAGTTCAGTTTTGCAGTACAAATATTTTGTTTTTCCTTTGAAAAAATAAAAGATCGATAAGAAATATTAGCCTCAAACATTTAATTTTCAAGTCATTCCATATGGAAACGTCTTTCGAAAAAGCCAGCACATCTCAGATTTTGCTCAAACGTTGTGAGATGCCCCTACCCCCTTTGAAACATTTAAAATTCGTTTTTTAAGCCCGATCGTTCTAAGCTCTAAAAATGTTTCTATTAAAGATGTCAACACGTTTGAGATTGGCATTTTAAAGCTGAAGGCTAGTAGTTTTTGAGAAAAATAATTAAATTCACACAAAAATACTAAACAGGGTGCTGGAAATACGTGTAATACTGATTTTTTGTGACCTTCAACCGACTCCAGTCTCTCGACTGTTGATATTTCTCAGATATTATAGTGCATATATTATAGAAGAAATACAATTTAAAAAGGCCGGTTCAGCACACTCTTTACACAAAAAATATCTACTTTTTTGAGAAATTCCACTTAGGCCACAATATGTGTTTGACTGAAGATAAAAACGTGAAGCTTTCAGGATATAGTACCAACCATGAACTTCAAACCCTGGAAATTTGGTTTTGTTTTTTTTATTTGTTGTGTGTGCATAGGTGGCTTAAGAAAGCAAAAATATAGGTCAATTGCCATTTTAAAACCGTTATTTTTTATGAAAAATTAATGGATTTTGGATTTTGTTGTTCCTAAAAGTCTGAAAGATACAAAAAAACAGGTAGGGTATCCCCTCTCCTATAACTTTTCCCATTTTTGTCCCTCTTTTTACAAAACATCGTTTTTTGTATTACGTTTGACTGTAGTGACAAATACACACAGTTTTGCTCTTTATCAATTGGAGTCGAATAAAATCGACGTTTGGTTTGGTAGTGTTTGTGTGAATTAAAGTAAAAAAGGCATTTTTCGTTTATGATCCCATGTGTAAGTTTTTATAGTTTTTTTTTTTGTTTTGCATCGATCACGTTAAAAGATCTGTAAAAACGGCCGTTTTCGAAAACGTCAAATCAAAGTCGATTTGATCGTCAAATGATCGTCATTTTTTGATGCAGATTGCAATCGTTATATGCAATCGTCCTGTCTTGCACAAAATCGATTTTATGAACGTTATTTAATTTACACGCAAAAGCATTTTATATTTACGAACACGCTCTCTGGTTTCTCAATTTTTTTATCGTCAACTCGATTTTCTTACCGCGCAGCTGCACCGCAGATGATGTTTTCGAACATGTGACTGAGCAGTTTGCGTTAAAGAACATTCCGCAAATGCATTTTTGACGCAGATGACGTTTTCGAAAACGGCCAACGGTAGAAATCGTGATATATTTCCATTTTTTCTGGTTGAACTTCTCACCAAATAGCAACATACTTCTGAAGTTTATTCACAAAGGCTGACATTTAAGAACAATATAAAAATCAAAAACATATTAAGGGTATTCATTCAACAGCGTAAACTCGTCGTAAACATCGTAAAGTTTTAAACTTCGTAAATCTGTCAAATTTTTCATACAAATTGTGACAGAATTAAGAAGTTTAAAAGTTTACGACGACTTTACGCTTTTGTATGAATACCCTTATTGAAAATTAAATTTTTGTTGTCAAAACGGAAAATCTTTGTCGTTTTAATTTAAAATGTGACTGATTTTAAGGATTTAAATTCAATATGAACCGCGACGGATCTATTTAAGGCGAAGTTCAAAATATTAGGACGGAAACTTATAGCAGTTCGGGATAGGCTATCCGAGACTTTATCCATTAGTCTTGAAACTGACCCTTAATATCCAAAACATACTAAGCCAAAACTTTCTTAAAGATAAGATGAAATTTTATTTTCACTTCGAAAATTGTTTCTGCCAGACTCTGGGGCCCCCAAACCTTCGCGGCCCTGGGGCACCGCCCCAGTTTGCCCCTAGGTAGCTACGCCGCTGGTCCAGAGGCAAAAAGTCCACTTAAAAAAAAACAATGTAGGTTTTTATGAGAAGTATCTGATGTAGTATGCATAGGTCTCTCTAGAAAGAACTTTGAAAACCCGAAAGTGGCACACTTTCTAAGGTTTTGTGTTATATGATTGTATGGGGAAAAATATTTAAGATCGTTGGAGCGGTTTTTTAAAAAAATAATTTTTTGTATATAAAATTCCTAAAACATTTGTAAGAACAAATTTAGGTATGCAAATCTAAAGTATATATTTATGTGTATATAAAAACATAATTTGAAAAAAAATTGTCAACCTGTTTTTAAAATACCGAATTTAAAAAAAAAAATTTAAACTTTTTTTAAAAATCCGAAAACTTTTTTTCGAAAATTTTGGTATGCAATATCCGAAATTTGTATATACAAAAAGTTATCTAAATCCGTTTAGCCGATAACGAGAAAATTCAAAATAAAAAATACGTTCTATGACAGGTACTATTAATTAGTTGCTAAGTGTAAAATTTTATAATTTTTGGTAGTAGATCGTACTAATTTTAGTATATAGAAAAAGTTGAATCAAAATCAAAATGTAAGAGGCATCGATTTCTTACTGTGAGGCATTCGTGAGCATAAACGGGAGTTTCGCCGCAGTCATCAGAAGTAAAACCAAGGTCACGTAAGCGAAGTTGTTGTTTAGTGGTTTTTCTGTAGTTAGTTATCGCACGCAGAAAAGAACTCTTGTCAGTCGGAGAAAAGAATTTTATCATGATCGGTGGATTAACCAATTCGCTTCTTGATCGGAGTCGAAATATATTTTTAAGTGGTGGTGTTGTGATATCTACGAAGTGACACAAATTGTTGAATAGCAAGTGTAGATTTTCGGTTGGTAAAAGAGAGACGCCATGTAGAAGAGCATCGTTCCTAGTTTCCATCAACTGCTGTTTTTCTTCGTTTAGTTCAACGCGATTTATAATTTCCTTTAGTGAATTTTCGTGTTGTTGTAGTTTTTCATTAAGGGTAATGTTTTCCTTTTTTAAAAAGCCAATCTCGGTGAACCTAGACTCAACTGCAGATAATCTGTATTTGACGTCATCAATTATGCTCTTTAGTGTCGCAATATCGGTTTCTATTTTTTTCGTTATCCTCTCTTCGGACTCAGTTATTTTAGATGTTAAAAGAGATGTTTGGTGAAAAAGTGCTTCTTCGATTCTCTTCCAAATCTCCCCTTTGCGTTTATTGGACATTATGTTTTTGTGGGTGTGATATGTGATATTGTGGTGATAGTTCTTATTTATAGTATAAGTGAATTCGTTGCTTTCGTGAAAGTCGTTTATATGCAAAAACAAAGGCAAGTACGTATATATATTTTTATGAGGCAGAAATTGGCCTCTTATTTTTGTTTTTATTTAACAAATAATATGAACTTAACAAGTGAAATTAGTTGCGTATTTATCACTTCCTTTATATTTTCACTCAAGAATAAAATTTAAACATTGCCGCTCGATCACACACGTCTACTTATCACCACATTCTACAAGTCGTTTTTGAGAAAAAAAATATTTTCCTTTGCGGTTTTTTAACTTTTGTATGGTACGGTTATTTTTTCATAAATGTAAAAATTTTTCTAAAAATATTTTAGAGAGTACTAAAAAACTCTTAAGTATCGAGTTTCAAAAAAATCGATAATGTCGTTTTAGAAATACATATTTGATTTTCCAAACAAAATTTTGAAACATTTTTTAAAAATCCAAAAAAATTTGTTCAAAAATTTTAACACACAAAACTATTTATATTTTTTGGAAGCTTCTGTATAAAAAAAATAATTGAAATCGTTCTTACCGTTTTGAAGAAAATCAAAAATTAAAAAAATGGTTCTTTGGGAGGTACCATTAATAACCATTTTTGAAAAATGGTTTTCCATCCAAAAGAATCCTTTACTAAAATAAATTTACAGATTTTTTTTTAAGAAAAGTTGTCGAGCCGTTTCTTAGAAAAAAGCGATTGTGTAAAATTGACAAAAAAAATTGTATGGCAGGTGCCCTTATTTTTGGTTCTAAAAAAAAATGAAAAAAACGTATCGGCAGAATCACCAAAAACCATTATGTACCAAGTTTAAGAAAATCGATCCAGCCATTTAGGCTGTAGACGAACAGACAGACAGAATTGTGCCACCCACTTTTTTGGTGTTCTCTATCATTGTAATATCATGTTTGATTGTTATCTCAATTTTTTTTTTTTGCACGAATCCAAAACTTGTCTTACCTATAGTACCTATATCGCAAGAAAAAAGAAAACTTGTGGCTTGACCTACCGACATGTCAGCTTAGCAATTTTTTTTTTAATTATCCAATATTTTAAATACTTCCGGTCCAATTTCACAGTTGTGAAAATTATTTTATTTTCAAACTAATATTTTGAAAATCTATAGATATCGGAAAAAAAAGAAAAAAACCGCTTCCAATTCCCTTGTCCGGTTCTTTCAAAAGACATTTTCAAAAACCGAATTTGAAATTTGGCTCCAATGTCGAAGATCCTTTTGACTTATATCAACGAATCAAGCAAAAAAAAAAAGCAAAGAATCTTAGATCAAATATTATGTTTGCATAATTAATTACTTTGAGCTACGCCTTTGAATTATATAAGCGTATTTTTAGTAATAAAATAAACTTACAATTTCACTTTTCCCTGAACCAATCCATGCCAAATTTAAAGAAAAAAAAAGAAATAAGAAATGTGTATGTGAAAATGAAAATACAAATAAAAATTAAAATAATTTTGTATGGTTTTGACGCATATATATAATAAACCTATATATTGTTTTTGTAAGTATAACTTCTTGTTTTTTTTACAAAAACTGAATCTAAAGATCTTGTGTGTTTGTCGGTAGATAAATGTATAAATATAATTAAATAAATAAGAAAATAATTAAATATAAATATAAACAAATAAATAAATTACTAGTAAAGGATCAGGGATCCTTGTAATTAAAAAAATATAAAATCACGGGACTCGACACTGTCCCAAATTAAACACGCAAATTAAAATCTTTATAAACTTATTTATTTCGTGCGACCGCACTCGCTCAAGTATAACAATAGAATCCTCATATCTAAATCATAAATACATTTTATTACTTAGCCTAATAATGCTGACCAGCAGTTCCCACACAGACCGAGTGCAAAGGTGTTTGCTCGGCTCGAGTTTCCCGGTGGGAAACAATCCAAAGTGCGAAGCGGATACCCGTGTGCATCGTCGACACTTTTTTTATATTTGGGTCAATGCCTGACCGTGATAACTAACTTAATTAATTATTGAACAAGTTAACTTGTTATGAAATAAAATAAATAAGTAAATAGAGCGATAAATTAATTTATAAACAAATTACAAAAAAAAAATAAATAGTAAACAATCAAATATATAAACGAATTAAAGAAAATTAAATACATAATAAATAAATAAACAGAAACATATGGAACGAAAATAAATAAACAACCAAAATGGTATTAAGTTAAACACAAATGTCATTTTCTTTTTTTAATATTTTGATAGATACGAAAATAAAAAATAAAAAAATAATAATTATATAAACAACTCGTAAGATAGCTAAGAGCTCCAGGTAAATATAAAAAAAAAAAAAATTGGTGGCGCTATAGCTTGTGAAGAAACATCAAGGCCTTGTGACATACATACATCTCTCAACCATTCCTGTGTGCGTGTTGATGGCGGGAATGAAGGGGACTTAAAATTTGTTGCCCAGTCCAAGCAGCTAAATGAGAAGCACTAATTCATGAAAATTATACTCTTACAGGATTTGTCAGCTCCTCGCAAGAAGTAGTACCTCGGATACAAAATTTTTGGTTTTAGGTGGCATGGCGGGGAATCAAACCCACACCTTCGGCATGACAGTCCAATGCACTAACCATTACGAGGTACTACAGCTCAAGAACAAGAATACAATTTGATTACTTGAAAAAATATAAATATACATGCAAAACATAAATTTAAAATCGTTGGAGGGGTTTTTTAAGAACTAATTTTTTCTATTTAAAATGTTCGTAACATTAAAAAAAAAAAAATATTATGACAACTTTGAGTATTTATTAATATAGGTACATATAAAAACCTTGTTTCAAAAAAAATGATCAACCCATTTTCGAAATATTGAACTTAAAAAAAAAAAAAATTAATTCAAAATAATTTGTTTGTTCAAAATTTTGATATGAAATATTATTGACATACAATTTTGATTGAAACCTGTTGAACCGTTAATGAAAAAATCAAAAAACCGTTATTTCGCAGGTAGGTACTGTTGATAACAGTTTTTGGTAATTTTGTTAACAGAAGGTACACCATATTTAAAATAATACACTGTTTTTTTTTATACAAATTTATACAAATTATGAGACGTTTACAAAATAAATGAACTTTTTCTTAACGGTTATTTTTGCATGAATTCAAAACTTGCCCAATACAACCAATACCAACATACATGTATGTCGTAAGTAAAACCGTTCTATAGGAGGTACTTATTACTTAATTTTTTTACTAAGTGTACAATTTTATAATATTTGAATTTTATAATATTAAGAAGATCGCACTAATTTTGGCACACTTACCAACATTTTTTTATCAAAATCGTATTAGCCGTTTTTGAGATTGAGAAAACAAGACGGTTTCTTAACATGTGTATAGAAGATGCCTTTGTTTTTTCTTAAAAGTATCGTTATTGGCACCCCTTAGAAAATTTTTACTTTAATCAACCGCATTTTTTTATCTGTGGAGTGATGAGAATCCTTTGTTTATGAGATTATTATTTAATAAAATATGCGTTGATTAATCAAAGTAAATATAAGTTTATAAATTAAAAACTTGATTTTAATGACAAATTAAAAAAGCTTTCCAAAAACTAAAATTATTGGCACCACCATATAATTGTTCCTACCCGAAAAAAGTACAATATTTATTTAAAAAAGAATATTTAAAGAATATACCTTCAAACCAAAGATACAGAAATCTGAGAAATACGTTCAAATAGGTTCAACAATTTTGGGTGCCAATAGTTTTGTATCCGTTACGCTAAAATATTTTTTTTAAGGTGCCAGTTATAGCTATCATTGAAACTCATCATTGAAAATTTTAATGATTGATTTTGAGACGTTTAAGAAGTAAAATTATTTATTATTTTGATGAAAAAAAAGGTTAAGACTTAATTAATATTTCTAGCAAAAAAAAAAATTCAAAAAGGCCTAACTTTCAACATAAAAACACTTTTCTTATTTAAATGATTGAACTACCTTACCAATGATCATAAGAAAATTAAGTCATTTTTTTAAGAAAGTTGGGCATATTTGAAATTTTTTTTTTGACTAGAAATATTTATTAAGTCTTGGGCTTTATTTGTCCATCAAAATATTAACTGATTTTACTTTCTAAAAATTTCAAAATCTATCATTAAAATTTTAATGATGAGTTTCATTGATAGCTATAACTGGCGCTTAAATATTCTAAGGAGTGTTAAGAACTCTTAGGTACCCTAACATTATTTTCGAAATATTAAGTTTTCAAAAACAAATTTTGGATTATGTATTTCTTAAAAATAAAAAAAAAAAAAGTTTTTTAAGTTTTTTGTACAAAATACAATAAAAACTTCATTTTTAAATTAAAATTTTTTTTAAATATGTACATATGTATGTAAGCCAAACCATCTTCAAGAAATTCGAAAAAAGGGTTATTTGGGATGTACCATTAATAAACATTTTTTTTTCAAATGGGTTTATTGATTTTGTTTGGTGAAGTAATTTTTGAAAGAAAAATACGATTAAGTAAAATCACTAAAATACTAAAAAAAAATGTAATTGCATGAAGCATTATTTTGGTTCTAAAAAAAAAATACTCTTGCTCTTATGTTTAATTATTTAAGTATTTTAAAAGTTGTATGTATAAAACATAAAATTTATGAGAGAAAGTGTTTAAAAGTATGCAATTCCATTTTTAAAATACTAAAACAACTCTTTTGACATTAAAAATCAACGAAAACATATCTAATAATGTGTGTTTTTTTGAGAACCATCCATTCTCGCATTTGGTTTTTAAATCAAGTTGTTTAAGCGAATAGATTTTGAGAAATTAAATTTCAAAGTCAAAATTAAAAAAAAATTTGTAATACTTTTTTTCTTAAGTTGATATTTTTCACAATTTTATGTAATTAAATGCTTTTTTTGTGTTCAATATTCGATGCCCTTATTATTTTTTAGTCCATTACCGAAAACCAAATGCAAAAATTTTTCTTAGTTTTTAAAAAATTTTGAGAAATTTAGAAAAAAACAAAAGGTACTTTTCCCAAATAATTCATGCGATTAAAAAAAATAATTTTATGTAATATAGGAATGTATGTATAGTTGTATACAATATGTAAAACATCTTCAAGGAAAAATTTTGATTGGCAAATTTAGTTTTTTGATAAATATGCATATTAAAATAAAAAAAAAATATTGAAACTGAATATATTTTTTTATTTGTACTAAAAAAAAAACTTATTTAAATCCGATTAGCCAAAACTGAAAATATTTAAAATCAAAAATAGCGTTTATGGGGTAGCGGTACCTACAATAGATACCAAGTGGACATTTTTCATGGTTTTGAACACTTTTTTACTTTAATCACAATACTTTGAAAAATATCCTTCAACTTCTAAGATTCTTAGTCTGTTACGAGCAAGTACAAGCAACCCGGTTGTGAATTTAATTTTATTTAGTGTTAATCTATTTTTTATTAAACCTTATCTAAGCCTTGGATTTACAATTATTATTTTACCCATTTCCTAAAATATCTTGATAATGAAAAATGAAATTCAGGTACCATCAGAGATGAAAAATCTGTTTTAAGAAAAACTTTTATATTTTATGAGGCGGTAGTATCTATTTTGGAGAAAATTAAGCTATATTCAGATAAAATCAAGGATTCTCAAACTAAACGATTCCTTAATTGTGTGTGGGCGAAGAAGCTTCAGGTTATGATTTTTTAAGGAAGTACCTTCCTACCTACATTACTTTTTTAATATGCAAAAAAAGTTTAAAATTTCCTCAATAAAAAAATGGCAATAAGTCAAAATAGAGATAACTCCATAAAATACTTCCAACTTTTTGTGGGTGTTGTAATATTATAGTCCTATCATTGTTACATCAATTTACTCTTCCATTTATGCTTCGAAGCATTATTTACTTTCGTTCAGATATACAATACTTAGACATTTTAGAAAATAAAAATGAAAATTTTATGTTGTGTATGTGTATAGCTATGTATGTGTTCAAATAAATCTCTGATACTTAATCACTTGGTGCCACTTAAGCACAAGATACAGAGGTTATAGAGACAAAAACCTCAGCGAATTCTACTCCCACCTATGTATACACTTTTACTTCTCTCTTTTTTTATTGTGAAGAAACCCTTAAATAAGTCGACAATTTATCATGATGGATGTGACAGGCACCTACTGTCCTTTTATTCAAAAAAAAAAAAACAAAAACAAAAATAAAAAGTTGAAATTTTTGGGCAAATTTGGTAAATAAGAAACGAGAAAAAAGTAGATATAAATTCCTAAGACCAGGAAAAAAAATAAATGTAAAAGGATAGAGAAGGCCTTAAATGCGTTACACTTGGAAGGACATAGGTAAAATTAACTAAAAAAAAAAGAACCAAGTCAGTGATGAGGTAGCAAATTAAATTTTAAAATTGGCTATTAGTTGAGACACGATCTAAGCATGATGTGACTTTTTGCCTAAAAATCATCTTTAGTGACAAGGTCCATTAGTGGATGGTATCTATCCACACAAAAAAATTAAACCTTAGCAAAAAAATTGGTAATGACCTTCATCGACAATTTTGAGCAATTGCAGAAGTCATTCGACAATAATTCTTTTTTTCACACATTCCTATCTGTAGATATTCTAAATAACAGTTAATGCTCTTATACTTTTCCAAATACTCCCTTAACATGCGTAGGTATTGGAAGAGGGAAATTTTCATCAAGTTCAAAACGTTATTTGGTAGAAAACATAACAGAGAGAGGAGAGAAGAAAGCTTTTGAATCCAGAGATAATAGTGGTATAGAGATATTGAGCAATTGTATAATCAAAGTGGAAAAATAAATGTTGATGCAACCAACACATAACCTTTAAATTTTTTTTGTGTTTCTGAATTTTGACGCATGTTTTGTTGAAGTCCTTTAAAAGCTTTAATTTCATTTTCACCTCTTTTGAGCAAAAATAGAAATGTTGAGATGTAAAAAAAAAAACATTTTATGTTGGTGACTTTTGAACTTTTTTGTTCATTGAATTATTATAATGTGTATTTAGGTCTAGAATGAAGCTCTGTTTAAAAGGGATAACAGTAGTCGTTGATTGCTGAATGATTATGCGACCATTGTGTTTTATAACTCATGTAATTATCATTATCAGAAAATTGCGGTTGTATGCTCGGAGCAAGTGTATAAAGACAAAATTAAATTTTAAAAAATTATAAATTCATAAATTAACTAGCTGACCTCACGAACTTCGTTTTACCTAAAATATTTTAAATTATTAATATCCATTTCGAAATTCGAGCCTCTCTATTGAAAGAATGAAACTCTTTGGAATTAAATTCAATTAATGGCAATTTATTTACAGATGGATTTCCGACACGCCAAGACCCAATACGTCATTTGAGAAGGTTAAAATTAAAAGGTGTCATTTTCATTTTGTGTTTTTTTTTTTTCAGAAATTGAAAAATAAATATTCAGCTATACCTGTAAAATAAAAAAAAAATGTCTTATGTTTGCCACTTAAGCAGACTGTATTTTTTGTATTTTTCATGCACTTTCTTCTTCAAAATTAATTTGAAATATTTTCGATATCTGCTTTAGTCTCTGAAGAAAGCTCAATTGGTTTTTAGTCTCTATCTGGACCCCAAATGCATACATGGGGGGAAAGTTGTATCTCCCCTCCCCTTCACGGGGGGGGGGGGGGTGTTACATTTTCTGAAATATTGACTTTAAATGCAAAAATTAACAAAAGCATCCAATAATATGCTTTAATTTTTTTGTAGTATTTGGTTTTTAAATCAAGTTGTTTTAGCGAATAGTTTTTGAGAAATTAAATTTCAAAGTCAAATAAAATAAAATTGTAATCTTCTTAAGTCGATATTTTTCAAGTCTTTCGTTAGTAAGTGCCGTTTTTGTGCTCAATATTCAATTTTCTCATTATTTTATAGTCAATTACCGAAAACGGAATGTAAAAATCTTTCTTAGATTTTGATAAATTTAAAAAAAAACTAAAGGTAGGTACTTTTGTCTACAAAGCCCGTAAAAGGGTTTTTAACTATGGATAATTCATAAATAAATTAATTTTTTCGGGCTTATTTACAACAGCTGTTCATGCTATTTTGGAAATATTTGACTTTCAAAAAAACAAAAATTGAAACATTTCTTAAAAATTAAAAAATATTTTTTTCAAAAATTCAATAAATTTCTTTTGGTAAAGGCTATCTTTGGGTGGGAAACCATTTTTCAAAAAATGATGCATACTAAATTATTTTTTTTGAAAAACGATTATCAAAATTTCTTTCACATAAATTCATATTTTTACTTGCGATATAGGTACTATAAGGCAAGTTTTGGATTCGTGCCAAAAAAAAATTTGAGATAACAATCAAACATGATATTACGATGATAGAGAACACCAACAAAGTGGGTGGCACAGTTCTGTCTGTCTGTCTGTCTGTTCGTCTACAGCCTAAATTTTTTCTTCAAACTTGGTACATAGTGGTTTTTGGTGATTATGCCCACATTTTAGAACCAAATATAACGGTACCTGCCATACAATTTTTTTTAGCAATTTTACATAATCGTATTTTTCTCAAAAACGGCTCCACAACTTTTCTCCAAAAAAAATTCAATAAGTTTATTTTAGTAAAGGCATCCTTTGGGTGGAAAACCATTTTTAAAAAATGGTTTTTAATGGTACCTCCCAAAGAACCATTTTTTTAATTTTTGATTTTCCTCAAAACAGTACGACCGATTTTAATAGTTTTTTTTATGCGGAAGCTTCCAAAAAATATAAATGGTTTTGTGTACCAAAATTTTTGAAAAAATATTTTTTGGATTTTTAAAAAATGTTTCAAGTTTTTTTTTTGAAAATCAAATATTTCGAAAATGACATGATCGATTTGTTTGAAACTCGATACTTGAGATTTTTTAGTAGGTACTCTCTAAAATATTTAAAAAAAAATCTTACATTTATGAAAAATAACGGTACCTTCCATACAAAAGTTAAAAAACCGCAAAGGAAAATATTTTGTTTGCTTAAAAACGACTCCTACGATTTTGATTAAACTTTTTTCATGCACTAAAGTTAGAACGATCTACTACCAAAAATTATAAAATTTTCGTTTTCGGCTGAACGAATTTAGATGAATTTTTGTATATACAAATCTCAGATAAGATTATATAATATTGCATATAAATATTTTCAAAAAAACAGTTTTTGGATTTTTAAAAAAAGTTTCAATTTTTTTTTTTTTTTAAATTCGATATCTCAAAAACGGTTTGACAATTTTTTTTTCAAATTTTGTTTTATATACATATAAATATATATACTTAAGATTTGCATACCAAAATTTGTTCTTAAAAATGTTTTAAGAATTTTATATACATATAAAAAAATATTTTTTTTAAGAACCGCTCCAACGATTTTAAATTTTTGTTCCCATACAATCATATTCAATCATGATTTGAGATCACATTATTCTTTTTCACCTCAAACTGTCATTTTATTTTTTTTTTTCTGTTTGAAATTCGGAGTGAATATTACTGGAATTGAGAGATCTTAGTTTCCGGGATTTCGGTAATGTAAATTAAAAATGGTTCAAAACGGGATTTTTTAATTTTGAGATTATTGAAAAAATGCGAGACTCCGTTAGTCAAGATTTTGGTTTGCGGTATTTTGTAAGGCTTCTGGCTTTTCAGATGTTACACATTTTTTGAGAATCGCTTTCAAATATGGTTAAAAAAAATGACATTGAAATGCAAATTGCGGTAGCGAATTAATTTTTCGATTGCAATTCCACCGCATTTTACTTCGATTTGCTGGAGGATTTGATTGCTTGAATTTGCCCACCTAGCCACTTGGCAGAAACTATTGGAAATTCAACGTATTGTTTTTGTATATGGTGACGCATCGCTGTATTATGTTGGAAATGTCTTTATAGAAAGTAGTACCAAAGTTCACATAAAAGAGAACAAATAAGAGTTATCGTTTTAAGGCAAAAAATTACGGTTCCTAAACTATATTTTCAAAAAATCATTTAATTTTGAGTGCAATACCATGATTTTTGAAGAACGTGACCCCTCCATGGGCAAAAGTCTAGATCCGCCCTTGACACATGAGCAGACACAATGTTACTTTATCCTTAACAGCCCTAAATTGCCGTTCATCTGTGCTGTAGTTGGCGCAGCAGTGTAAATTCACGTGTCTTTTCAAGTAATTGTAAGGCCGATGAATTCGATCTCAACGATCAACTCATGGTCAGCCACTTCCACCTAACGTAACCTCACCTCGGGCGCAGTTACTACATCATTGGCGACTGTTTTTAATTTACAATCTGGCAAGAAAGTTCATTCCCAACCAATATAGTTGCGAAGGTATAGATTATTATGATTTTTTTCTAAATGGCGGACTTTTCCGGGGGAATAGTTTCCCGGGCCCGACAATCTATTGCCTTAATGTTTTATACCCCTCTTTTTAATATGGAAAAATCAGTCGTTCTTTATTTCGTTCCATAAAATTATTGTATGTTGACGAACTTCCCTTTTCTACTATTACTATGAGGTACCTAAGCTTAATTTTGGTAAAAAAAGAAGTAATCAAGTTTTTTTTTACCTGTGTTGTACATTTTGTAAATGTGTGTTAACAGCAAAGATAAGTGCAGCTCTTTATAACTTTCAAATACAAATGCCATAATTGCAAGGACACGACATTATTACACAGACCATAATTAGAAACATTTAGGTAAGTACCTGCTATACTCTCTTTGGCTTTGCATTTTGTGATTTCACTTATCCTTAATGTTATATGCATGGTGTGTAAAATTTTATTTTAAAACCAAAAATACCACATCGCTTATCAATCTCAGAGCTTAATAATTTTCTCTGTGGCTGTGCTGAAAGTAGGTAAAGTGGTGAAATAATGAAGAAAAGTCACACTCGCTCCTATCGTATGAGTGTAGAGTGAGGAAATTAGGTCGGTTTTTGTGGTTCACCGATTTTTGCAATTTACGATGCTATATATTTACACCTGCGTGTTTATAATAAAACAATCCTTGGGTCCTTTTCAAAGAAACATTACAGCAATCAACCTGTGAGTTATCTCTAACATCTTTTATCTCTACGGGTATATAAGTATCCATCATCAAATTAATCGTATATCTTTTGATGGAATCTGAATGTTCCACAAAATGGATTAATTAGAATGCTCAATCAAGATTGCAAATAATAGGGTTAATGATTGTGTAAAATATTTGTGAAAATTATCAGAATTCATTGCTTTTTTTTCTGATTTAAATACATATTTTAACTGAAAAGGTAATAAATTATTATTCGTAAAACGATAAATTACTTAGGAACTCGTTAATAGAGGGTGAAGCCATACGAATGGAAGGGATTTTGAAAACATGTGTAACCTTTTATGTATTTGATAATATTAAATATCCGCATTTGAAGAAAGCCTATATCGCATGCCTGTATGTGGCACACTAGCTGTCCAACAAAACGAGTAGATGACTATTTTTGAGAAATATTTTCAAGGTAAATATTCCCTTCAATGCAACATGAAGTCGCCAAAGAGGTGAGTATCGGCTTTGAATTTTATGGTTCTTTTGGAACTCATTTCAGTATCAATATTTGGTCTATGTTTGATCTGCCAGGCTGGAACTCATCAGGGTTGTAAAAGTATGCAATATTTTGTGAATGCAATCTTTTATAAATTCAATTAATTAATTGCATTCATTGACTTCACTTTAAAACGGTGACTTCAAGTTTTGCAATCAACAAGCTTCTTCCAGCTGGCTTGGTTTCTAGCTACCTGTTACGCTGTTCTCCTCCACTGCGCCGCACAGTGGGGCCGAGGTGGAAAAACCTCATATAGGTATAAAAGTGTTTAATATGGTATTGTGCTTGTATTGTACTTTTCTTTCAGTATATTTCATGCGAAATGCAGCTGTTATAATGATTTTATAGTAAAAAAATGCTTTTGGCTGAAATAAGGCGTTAAAACGGACCATTGAAATTTTAAGCCTTTAAAACTGATGTTTTCCATGATTTCTTCATCTTACGGATTATTTTAAAATTTTTTTTTTGAATGTACTTTGTTAATATATACCTTACTGTTTCTGATGAGAAAAATCTAGCCAAAATTTGGACATCGGGTGTGCTTCCGGACTTGAGTAGCCATACAAAAAAAGCTCCACTTTCCTAAGGTCTATTTCAGCTCTTTTCTGGTAGTCCTGGTGGTAATGAAGATCCTATTAAAATTTCATCACCAGATTCTACCAGTTCAGTGAATAAAAATTAAATTAAAAAAATAAGATAATTTCTGATTGAATATAACCCAATAAAGACGTGATTGTTTTTTCACAGAAGTCAAAATGGAATTAAAAATTCTATTATTTTTCTTCAAAAATATGTTTTAATCACTCCAATCCGCTTTTTATTCTCTGAGAAATCGTTATTTAATTTTTATTTTCCACCTGGCCGTAGTTGATAAAAAATATCCCTCTATTATGAAAAGTTACAAATTTCCCATTAACTCTGATCATAAAATGGATGATACCATTCAATTTAGCGGGTGCAAATACATAAGAAATAATACCGCTTAGAGGTTTTTTCCCTAAATCGTATTTTTGGCCCCCCTGTGATCTAGCCATCTCAGTCATTGGATTTTCCCTTTTGTGGCTATGTCAATGTCACTGTACAGCTCGTACCAGTTACTGGTTATATCTTACTCTCCATTCCCCATCGATGCAGACGTGACCAAAAATCTCCCGGAGAATTTTCCTCTCATCCACCGTTAATAGTTTCCATACCTATGCACCATACATCAGGACCTGGATGATAAGCATCTACCAGGGATAATTTTGTTTCTCGAGAGAGGGTTTTTTTCCAAGACCAATCTTTTTCGGCACCGGTATCGTCCACTGAGTTGATAGAGGAGCCTAAGTAGACAAAGTCTCTGACCACCTCAAAGTTATAGCTGTCTATAGTGCCGTTCTGTCCGAGATGTCGGTGATGGGTGCCCTTTCTTTTTGACAGCATATACTTTGTCTTGCCTTCATTCTCCATTTAACTCATCTTTTTGGTTTCCTCTTGAATATTTACGAAACCACTTTCTCTCCGAACTCTTCTTTTAAGAACGATGTTGAAGAAGTCACATGGCAACGCGTGTCACCTAGTCATTAACCTTATTTGACATCATAGGTATCGGTGAGGGTCTTTGCCGACCTTGATGGAGCAGCATGTATTCTCTATCGTCGTCGGCCCGCACATACAGACAAGCTTAGTGGGGATGCCAACTCTAGACATTGCTCTATATATAGTTCGGGTCTATATACTGTCATATGCGGCCTTGAAATCGATGAAAAAGTGGTGGGTATCGATTTGAAGCTTCTGGGTTTTTTCCAAGATCTGCTGTAGTGCAAATATTTGGTCGATGGTGAACTTCCCTGGCCTAAGGCCACACTGATATGGACCTATCAGGTTGTTTACGAATGGCTTCAGGCGTTCACAAAGTACAGCAGAAAAGATCTTGTATGCGATGTTAAGGAGACTGATGCCTTGGCGGTGCAGTCCAGAGGATTGTTCTTTCTTGCGGAACGGCAAACAATGCTGAGATTCCATTCATTGGGTATGCTTTGCTCCGACCACATTTTCAGATGAGCTGGTGCATACTCCTAACCAATTCATTGCCTTCCACTTTGATTTGCCGCAAGACCATCAGCTCCAGTAGCTAAGTTTATGTATCTTCACTTCGTTTAGATCAGGTGGACAGAATTGTATGTCATCCCGGTTTCATTTATTTATTTTTCATTTATTTCGAAGAAAGATTCAATTAACAATGATACATTAAGATTTAAATCTTTTAGAGTATCGATAATTTAAATAACATAGATTTTAGGTATTCAAAAATATGAAAAATTTAAAAATATAATTCTTAAAGCTATGATAAACAACTATATGATTTCACAGATATAATAGTTTTTAATTTTGTATTATGTATTACAAAAAAAGAGAAATTAAGATAAAATCAAATCATTTAAGTTTAAAAATGAGAAATAAAATAAATCTGAGCATTTATTGATTTAAATAAAAAAAAATAAAGAAAGAAAAAGCCTATGTTATGTATCTGTACAAAATATGTACCTAATTCCGATTTGAGTAGTGTAAGAATAGTTTCCTCCTAAAAGCTGTGGGCATGGTAGTAATTTGCAATTCATTTGGAAGAGCATTCCACAAACGAATTGCAGATACGTAAAATGAACGCTCTGCTATGCTGTATGCAAAACGCGGTAAAATTAATTTTAAACCTCTTTGGGAATTGCCAAAATTCAGAAATTCACTGAGATAATTAGGACACCTGTTGTGGATGATAGTATGGAGTTTCAAAATAAGCCTGAACTTCAGGTATTCATCAAGGCTCATTCCAAAGCGCGTGTGACGAAGATGGGATACACTGGAATATCTCGGAACACTATAAATAAAACGAATACAATCATTCAGAGCAACGTTCAATCTGCGCTTACACTCACAGTCTAAAATTGGGTAAACTGAACAATTAAAAGTAAAATATGGCATAACTAGTGATTTAATGAGATGCTTCTTCATATTTGGTAGCAATAAGTCAGAAGACGATCTCAGGGATCGTAATCCAAAGTAAATATTTCTAATGGTTTCTGAGATTGCTCTACAACACGTTAGATTATTATTTATTCTATATCCTAAGTATTTTACATCCTTCACATAGATAATAACTTCATTATCTAGTACGACCGGAGGAAAATCATTAAAGTTAAGCTCATCTCTAGAGCACAACATGGCAACAGACTTAGCAGGGTTAAGCTTCATACAGCTACTATTTGACCACGAAAGGATATGGCATAAGTCCTCATTTAACCTAGCTATACAGTCCTCCATCAAACCAATTGGACGAAAAATATAAAGTACTACATCGTCAGCATACAAATGAACTTGACAATTGGAAATGACATCAGGAAGGTCATTTATAAACAATGAAAATATCAAAGGACCCAGAACGGAGCCTTGAGGTATTCCCATATTTGTTATAAGAGGATTAGAAATACCGATCCCAGTTTTTATACGTTGAATCCTGTTTACTAGGTAATTACACAACAGCTTAAGTGATTTACTAGAAAAATTAAAGTTTCTCTTAAGTTTCGAAAGTAGGATAGAATGATCAATACAGTCAAATGCTTTAGAAAAGTCTAAGAGCACCATGACACCAAATTTACCAGAATCAAGGGCAAAGCGAATATCCGATGTAACTTTAATTGCTGCAGATTCACAACTGTGCTTATTGCGGAACCCAGATTGCCACTTTGAAAGCAATTGGTGTTCATTTAAGTAGTTTTGGATTTGATCATGCATAATTTTTTCAAATAACTTGCACGGATAAGATAAGATACTAATTGGCCTGTATACTCCGAAGGGTTTGAAGGGTTTGATTTTTTGGGAACTGGAATAACACTAGCACTCTTCCATGTATCAGGAAATTCACCACTATATAAACAAAAGTTGAAAATATGAATTAAATAATTATCTACAATGGGGAGTATGAGCTTTAAAAACTTAGGCGGAATATCATCAGGACCAATCGCATTCGATTTTACCGATCTGACAGAATAATACAGCTCGTGAGCACTAACACAGTAAAATTTAAAGGAGTTTTCATTATCTGGCATAATAAATATATCTTGGGGAATAGAGGAACTTGACAATGTCGGAATTAGAACATTAGACATCTCTCCAGGACTAAACGGACATTTACTTTTATTTTTGTCTTCTTTAACTCCAAGTTCTTTCAGGTTTTTCCAAAGTTCTTTAGAACTGAGAGACGGCTCAAGTTTCTTTAGAAGATATGCGCGCTTATAGTAGCGAATAGTAGAATTTACTCTGTTACGAGCAAATATAAACTGCCTTTTATTAAACTCAGTAGGATTACTCTTATATCTTCTGAGGAAACGCTCCCTTTCCCTTATAAGATACCCAATGTTATTGTTAAACCAAGGACATCGCTTAGTTCTTAATTCCCTAGTAATTATCGGGATATAGCTATCATAAAGCTGGGTTAGTAGGGTGTTAAATATTGAAACTTTGACGTTCACATTCGGTGAAAAATAAATTTCATTCCACTCGAAGCTGGTGAAATTCACCCTTAAATTCTCGTAGTTAAAGTCACGGTACGACCTGAAACTGAATGAACGAGTGGTATTTCGTATGTCAACATCAAACTGAAAAGAGCAAAAAATGAAATCATGTATGAAGTTGGTCTAATTTGGTCATTTCCCAGAATTCTGTGCCTAGAGGTGGTCAAGAACATGTCTAATAAAGACGGGTTCACTTCTGATTTGAAACAAGTCGGCCAACGATTATTTACAACTGATAGACCCAAAATATCACAAAAGTGATTAAATAAACGTGTAGAACTGCTATTGATCAAAAAATTTACATTAAAGTCACCTCCAATCAAGACATCACTGTACTTTGGACTAAGTTTCATCAAAGTTTCTCTCAGTTCACTCAAGTGTTCTTCTTTAAACATATTGGGTGGACTATAGATAGCTACAAATAAACATTTTTCTAACGCGTTTCTCACTTCCACACAAATAAAATCAATATTGGTTGATGTTGATTTATAAACTGTAGAGGCTGAAATATGAGTACGAACATACATGCAAACACCGCCCCCAACTCTATCTTCACGATCACTCCTGTGCATGTTGAAACCAGGTATAGCCACTAATGCATCACAAATATTGGAATTTAGCCACGATTCAGACACCATAATAACATCCAACTTAGATGTACTAATCATTTGATACAAAATAGTATATTTTGCTCGAATACTCTCAGCATTCAAACAACAAATACTGAGGCCATCAAACGCACCACACAGCAAGTTCAGAACGCATCTCACGTTATCAGGATCTGTACCAATAACCATAGTTAAATAGATACCTAAAGATAACCATCACCACCAGCATAAAAGAGGAACAAATTCTCACTACAACATCAAAATCGAAAAAGTATTTATAGGAACTAGAACTAGGAATAATACTAGATAGATTAGATCTCTTTGGTAGGGTTATTGATAAAAGTTTGCAAAAATACATTTCAATATTCATATGATAAGCTATAAAAGAAATTCAATTATTTAGAAACAAAATAATAACAATAATGCATAGGTTTTAATTACAAATATACACAGGTATGTACCCATAAAAAAGGGAAGAAAAAAAAATTATAATTCTACTAATAAATCATACGAATTATCAGCAACAACATCAGCAACAACATCAGCAACAGCATCGGTATGTACATCAGCCACAGCATCAGCAACACCATCAGGTGTACCGGCGGTGACGGCAACAAAATCTTGAACACCCACAGCAGCAGCAGAATCAACAACAACATCAGTAGAACCAACCGCAGCAGAGGCAACAACAATATTAGGTGTACCAGAGGTGACAGCAATAAACTCTTGAACACCGGCAGCAGAATCAACAACAACATCAGTAGAACCAACGGTATCAGTTGTAGGAATGTAATTATGGTTGAATGGTGCAATCTCCATGGTAGCGAAATTCTGTCCGTCATCGCCCTTATACAATTTGCAAAAATTATTTTTCCATAATCCTCAGCACTAACTGCGATTCTACCACGATGTTTCCCTGATCGTCTTTGTAGGCAGTTAAGGTCTTTTAACTCTGGGAGGCTCTTTTCACTTTTTGGTTAAGCTTCTAAACTTCATTCTTGCAATGGCATCCCTTTATTCCCTTGATCGCACGCTTCTCACGCTCCTTCTTTTTCCTTCTGAGAATCCGGTATTCCTCTCTATTCTTCTGCTCATAGAGCACTTGAGCAGCTCTGGTACTTCTATTCAGCACCGTTTTGTATGCCTGTTGTTTGGCTGCATGTACTTGCCGGCATTCTTTGTCAAATCAGGGGTTTTGTTGTGGTGGTCGTACGAGTTCCAGTTCATCAGAGGTGGCATCCTGGCAATTTTTCCACTGGCACCCGATGCTTGAAGTTGGTGACAAGAACTATCTAAGAGTGCCTGAGAGACTTGATCGTAGAAGAGGTCCTGGTGATCTCTTGCGACTATAACTGTCCGATGTGAGCTTAATCACAGTATTTCCCTATTTTGGCTTCTTTCTTGATTCTGGAGGAATTCTTTGTACCGATTAAATTAAATTTGGTGGCGCTATAGCTCGTGGAGAACCATCAAGGCCTAGTGACATATCAGTCTCAACCATTCCTGTGTGCATGTTGTTGAGAGGAATGGAGGGGACCTAAAATTTGTTGCCGAGTCCAAACCACTAGATGAGAAGCAATTTTTCATGACAAGTATTTATTCTCTTGGAGAGTTTGTCAGTTCCTCGCAAGAGGCAGTACCTCGGAAAAAAAATTTGTTTCTAGGTGGCAGCAGCTGGGAATCGAACCCAGACCTTCGGCATGATAGCCCAACACACTAGCCATTAAGCCACGAGGTACTACTTGCATCGATTGCAAGTCAATATGGTTGGTGATTGATTGATAATTAATTCGCCATATGTCCCCTTGTGTATATCAAGATGTAGGAAGTCAATAAATGCAATCTTTTCATTGAATTCTGCGAATGATTTTTTATAATTCCATTCACAAAAGATTGTATTCTTTTGTATCCCTGGAAACCTGCGGAATTCGTACTGGTTATACGTCCAAACCTAGAATGAGGCACGAGTAGTCGCTAAAAATGTGATTAAACCATTGGCGGAAAATTAAAGACAGCCTATTTTGAGGCCCTTAGCATGACACTAGCTAACAATTGTTTAACTTTAATAAGTTCTCTAACTTTTCCTGAATTATAGACACATGCTAGTTAGTGTCGCGTTAAGACCATTTTCTAAGCAAATTAAAGTTGAACTCGCCTAAATCATTGACAGTTCGTGTGACAGATGTCATTTCAGCTAGTGTGATACTAAAAAATTAAAATCAGACTTTGGTTATTTTAACTTTAATGCAAGTGTTTAAGCATAAAGTTGGTTTGACATCGTCTATAATTTAAGAAAATGCCATTTTCACCTAGTGTTACACTAAAGTTGTTTTAGTATCGTGTTAACTTCTCTATAATTTTGCGCCAATTGTTTTAATATTTTGTATTAATTTATGGTCCAATAAGAAATAATTTTCTATTAAATTATTGCTCTTGGCATAATTTTTCGTCAAACAATAAGCTGTATTACTCCCGGGATTAAAACGGACTTATGTATGTGAATGAAACTGGATTGGCCAAAAACTTAATATCCCTATAGGTATTAGTAATGAATAATATCCATAATAACTACATGATAAGCTACAATAAGTTGCATCTACATGATACGTTCAATTCCAGTCATCACACCATTTATAACGCCATGCCGCAAAAATATTGACGTGACTATGTTTACGAGTCTTCGACTGATGCAATATCCTGTGTTTTTGTATATGTTGATATTTTTTTTGTTGCCATTGTTATTCTCTTGTCTGCGTAGATTGTGTATTTTGTCCTGTCCCATATACCCGGATGTGTTATATAGTTGGATAGATATAATAATATGTAAATAAATGAATCCCTGGTTGTTAGCTAATAAACAATTTACATACGTTTTTTTTTTCTTCTGTCAATTTCAGTCAGTTTCCATTTCCATCAACGCTGCGAGCTGTCGAGCCGGCCGGCTGGCTGCCTCATCGCACACGCAAATGATGATAAATATTTCATTGAACATTTTTTTTCTGCATAAACATGCGGTGCGTCACAGCTGGATAGGATATTCTGCTAATCAACGTCAGTATGGGCGCCGCCACTTTGACAGCCAAGAGAGGGGTTAACTTGAATGAAATGGACAAAATCGCTACGTGACCCACTTGCATAATTTAAGCTGCACTTAAAATCGTTATTTCGTACGTACATACATTTCTATGAATTCGCACGTTCACATCGTGATACTAGTTTTTTTTTCTCTGTTGGCATGGACGCGAACCAGCAGCAGCAGTTAGCGTTCTAGCAGTATTATAGGAAAAGCTGGAGCACCATTTTCGTATGAAAGGACATCACTCTCAGACGAGCAAGGACGATGGAATATGGTGAGGAACAACTGTAGTAAAAGTAAAACTGGGTCAAAGAGGATATAACACGGATTGTTCCAGGCATGGTATTGATTAGTCGAGAGCGATGCATAATAATTTATGGCTGGTCAATTATTAAAAAAGCGCTTTAGAGGTAATTGTAAATGGACAGGATGTTATCCGATTGGTAAATCCTTTTAAAATTATTCGTAAATAATAAGTAAAGTTTGAGTGAGCTTGCGGGAGTAGTATTTAGAGAATAGTGTTTTTCAAGTTTGGTTAGGAAAAGTGTTTTTTGAGTTAGATTTTTTTTGTTTTTTTATGAAGCAAAGTTCGTATGTACAATGTACATATATATAACGGGTGATTTCTTAGCTGGTTTGGTTTTGGCAACACTGGTTTTGACAGCTGACGTGTGTTTAGTACCTTGTGTCACTGTCAAACAGCTTCAGTTTGGTTTGCAATTTAACCATGGATCGTCTTACATATGAACAACGCTTGCAAATTATTGAATTTTACTATCAAAATTCGTGCTCGGTTCGAAATGTTCATCGCGCGCTGCTTCCATTTTATGGTCGGCATTCTCGACCTTCTGAGCAGTCTATTCGGAAGATTGTGACCAAATTTCGCACCAAATTTACTTTGTTGGACATTAAACCACCAACACGTTTACGTACTGTGCGTAGTGAAGAAAATATTGCGGCCGTATCAGCTAGTGTGACAGAAGACCGAAAAGATGCGAATCGCAGCGTTACTGTCAATGGTGAACGCTACCGAGCGATGATAACAAACTTTTTTTTGCCCGAAATGGAAGTTCTTGACTTGCATGATATGTGGTTTCAACAAGACGGTGCCACATGCCACACAGCACGCGAAACAATGGCGCAATTGCGAGGCGAGTTTGGTGAACAGTTAATTTCACGTTTCGGGCCGGTCAATTGGCCGCCTAGATCGTGCGATTTGACACCATTAGATTATTTTTTGTGGGGGTATGTCAAGGCTAATGTCTATAGGGACAAGCCCGCTTCGATTGACGCACTGGAAGCCAACATCCATGCATTCATTCGTGAGATACCGGCCGATATGTGTGAAAGAGTATGCCAAAATTGGACTCAGCGGATGGGCTACCTGAGACGCAGCCGCGGTCAACATTTGCATGAAATTATCTTTAAACATTAAATTGCAAGGTTCAAACTATCGATTCAAATAAATATTTCATTCATTTTTTCGAATTTTTTGTGTTTTTTTTTTTTTAAAGTTCTAAACCTCTTAAAAAATCACCCGTTATATATATAATGTACATACATATTGGATGAAGGTTTTTGGTTGAATAAGTTCCATGACTATGGGGTACCATTTTAATTCACAGATGATTCTCTCATTTAGAAGTTTTTTGGTGAATTGGTTCAAGGCTTAAGCTTGGTCCTCAAATATGACATCAGAAAATATACCTAGGACAATAATTCCCCGGTATGAGTGATTTTGGTTTGGTAAATTTACGATCCATAAGGACAAAACTTGTACTGGTTAGAAAGCTCAATACCGTCGAATATAGTTGTCCGATCTTCAAAGTTTTTTGAGTAAAGCTTAAGGTAATTTTGCGGATGCATTTATGTATACAAATAATTGCGGAGAAGTTCAAACGCTCATACAGATGGGTGAATTTTCTTTAGGTTAGTTCTTTCAGTTATGTAAGGTAAGGTTAAGTAGAAAAGGTTTTCAGTCGTAAAATTGACGCACTTTGGCCATAAGTTGGTCCATTTTGATACCACAAGAATCTATGAAACCCTTTTCCCTAAACGGTGAATGACTTGGAGCTTTAAAAACATTACTGGCCTGACTTGTTTTTGTTGCCAAAAAAGTGGTGATGTTGTTCCATCATCTTGCTTCAGCATAAGTTTACATGTAGCGACAGTATATTTGACTTATAAGGTAGAATAATTAGAGTTGTACCACTTTTTGTGAGTTCATCGGCGTTACAATTTTCTAGAATGTCCGGCACCCAACACTGATGAATGTTAAGCTACTGCCCCTTTTCTAGCAGAGATAAACGACACTGAGAGCGATTTCAGAGCTTTGATAGCTGCTTGACTCTCTGAAAAGATGCGCATATATGTAGTTGATATGAAGTTTTCTTTCAACCAAGACAAGGCTTCTTTGATAGCCAAAAGTTTCACCTGGAAAACGCTACAATGATTAGGACAGCGGAAGGAGAGACTTTTAATTTTAGTCGTTATGAGTGTTTTTCTCTGACTCTTTCTTGGTTATAAGGTTTCCAGCTTAACTTTTTATTTAAAGTAAGACCCAAATATTTTTCTTGATCAGTGAATGTTAGTGGATAACCGTTGATAGAAAGAGGATTTAAATGAGGGATTTTATATTTCCTTGAGAAAAGAACAAGCTTTGTTTTATGAAGGTTGACACCCAGACCAACCCAGTGAGCCCAGTTGGTAAGCTTATTTAAAGCGTTTTGTAAGAGATCTTTTAAGACAATAAAGGATGCTTTCCTGATACGGCAATAGCAACATCGTCCACATAATCAATCACTCTGGTAACTCTCCGCTTTCAGGCATGTCAACAGCTCATTTACTACCATGTTCCAGAGAAGGCGAGAAAGGGCACCGCCTTTCTGTGCATAAAAGCAGCCCATTTGATTAATCAATTCACGAAGCGAACCATCTTCCCTGAGGGATGTCAGTGCAGATGTGTTGACATTGTTCAAAACGTCCTCTATATCCAAGAAAGCTCGTACTAGAGTATGTAACGCAGTTTCTACCGATTGCTCTTTGCAATAAACGTATTGAGCAGTTGAGAAACGTTCGTCACGTGTCTGTGGTTATTCAAAGGTGGATATCGATCAATCTTTCAAAGATTTTAAGGAGGAATGATGATAGACTAATAAGTCAGAGATCTTTCGGGCTTTCTTGGGAGCATTTGACAGCTTTAGGTATAAGCCCAACCTTGACTTCTCTCCATAACAGGGGAATGTGGACCAGGGGTGGAATCGGCTAAGGTGATTTGTGATAGCTGACAGTCTCCGTCTGCGTAAGGTGATTGTCACATGTGATAATCATATTTTTGTGACTTTTTCTTGTGACAGCTATTTTGTTGTAATTTTCATATAAAATCCAAATTGTATTTTGAATTTTTGAGGTTGAAAAAGAAAAAACTAATGGGTGTTTCCATCGTTACGGGTGTGACAGTGAGACTCCATATTTTATTAATTATTCACATACTATTCCCAATTTATAAATAATTACTTTACTATTCTATAGGACACCTGAAGCCCTTTTAAAAAAATAGTATACTAAAGTATGAACAATTAGTGGTTCAGTTATAGGATCAGGCGCGGATACAGGGGGAGGGCAATGGGTGCAATTGCCCCCCCCTGGGCAGGTACGAACGAAGCCTAAAATATTAATTCAATGAACTGCAATACAAAAAAATCAAAATAAATATAACTGTATAAAATTTTTAGAGAATAGTCAAATTATTTGATACTAGAGAGCAGATTGAGTCCCAAATCGATTTGATTTTCACTTTTAAAAATGCAAATGTGAATGAAAAATTTCACAATTTTGCAAAAAAAATGCCTTAAAAAGTTATTGCCTTAACCTCTTAGCCTTAATCTCCTCCACAAATTTATTAGTGGTTTTTTTTTTTTTATAGTTAAGTGTACCTATAGGGAGAGGCGGCAGGGGCACTTATCTAAGTTTTCCACCTTAAAATTGATTTTAAATTAAAAAAAATAACAATAGCGAAAAATTTAAAACAGCCTTTTGTTAAGCGCTTAGCATGATGCTAATTAACAATCTTCTAAATATTTAGTAATTTACTAGCACTTTCCAATTTTTAAGCCTTTTTTTTTTTGGTTTAACAACTAGTGTCATACTCAATCTTTTCTAATAAAAACAGTTCATCTGAACACGTCCAAACAGTGAGAGTTCGTATAAGAACAACCATTTTTAATAATTACAAATGTCAAAGTGACAACCTACAATTTTTTAAATTTACAGACGATGTTCACTTGAAAATTGAAATTAATTCTTTGTTTGGTTGTAGTGTTTGGTTTAAATAGACTTTGTAAGAAACTCAGCTTTGATTGTCCTGCGGCTGTTATTGTCCATGGGAATTGAAAGAAACTTATATAAAAGGGCTCTTGAGTCTTGATTAGTGGCATCCTTGACTAAAGTACAATTTATTAAGAAAATAAATATATTATTATTTATTTAATTCTGGAGTTACAATAATTGTCAAGATTATTTTTTGAGGAAAATGACAGATGTTATGAATTAAGCATGATACTAAAAAATTTAAAATAGCCATTTAATGATTTTAGCTGAAGGTAAATGTAGTACGATTCTAAAATCGTATAAGATTAACATAATTATCTTTTTAACTGAGTATCATGTTAAAATAAAATTGCTTTAGAATCGTTCTTTTCTTAATCTTTTAATTTTGCGCCAATATCTTTAAAATTTAATTAGCTTCAAAAATTTTTTACTTTCCTTCAAATGCTCGGATCTACAAGATTTAGATATTTAAATAAAGTTTAAATTATAAACTACATCTGTGTATACAAATTATTTTGAAATCAGAATTTCATACTGAAAGGGTGATTGAGTCCCTTTTTTGATAAATATTTAAATGTGCGTTTCCATTTGAGAGAGTACTTTCACTAGAAAACTTTCGAGCGTGACTCTTGGATATCTGTCTTCCCCTCTGGTGAGCTGCTTGCCGTCTTTCTACTCTCAATATCTACGCACCGGAAATTTAGCCATAAGATACGTTTCCGATGGTAGTATTTGTGGGGATTTTGTGACTTCCGTGTTCCATATTATTAAACTGGCGAGTACGAATCCGATGAAGAAGATTGGTGGGAAACTAGGAAACGACTACAGCAGTCACTGTCACTGAGAAGTTGGATGGAACTTCTACACCTAAGGATATTTTTTGAAAACGTCAATTCGACTGTCAAATGATCGTCAGTTCTTGAGGCGAGTATTGCTCTTTTCAAATATTATGCAATAGTTTTGTTTGCACACAATCTTTTCTACCAACTTCATTTAATTTTCTTGCAAATGCATTTGACATTAACGAACATGTTCTATGGCTTTTGTCAATATTTTTGTCATCAACTCGATTTCTTACTGCAGAATTGCACCGATAATGTTGTCCAATATGTGAGTCATGTGACTTAAGCAAACTGCATTATCCAACACAATGCTAATGCATCAAAACTTGTATGTGCCTTTTCGAACAGAAGACTTTTGCAGTTTGCGTTTGAGAACATTCTGCAAACGTAGATGACGTTTTCAAAAAAGGCCTTTAACTGACAAGGCCATTGACAAAATTTTCTTGTCCCAGCTAAAGAAGAGGCTGAAACTTTCACTTGAACTCGAACGTCATGTGTGGGAATAGGAACATGCTGATGTGCCATTATGCTTTCCGAAATTTGGGGTGGAAGACGGAATTTAAAAACGCTGTAAGGACACCACGCTACAGCCAAAAATTGTATAACTCCGTTTCACGAAGTTTCAAAGTACCCGCTGTTTAAGACACTATGGCAGTTATGAAAGACGTAATATTGCTTTCTCCAAATTTCAAACTCATCTCATGCAGAGCGGTATGAAGTGTACTCCAATTTTCTGTAGGCCTCATCAAGATTGTGGAAACTCACGAAAATTGCCCCCCCCTGAACGAAATCCTGGATCCGCACCTGTATAGGATGCAATTTGGTTGCGTTACGGGTGTGACCTTAGAAAACTGCTGATTTGCGATTAAGATATCTAATTTCCATGTGGTGTAAAATATTGCATGAAAAGTTTGTATCATTCTTTTGCAAATATTTACCTAGATCAAGTTGATCTTCAGTTTCAGTTAAGAAATGAGAACCAAAACTACGAAAAACTATACAAAATTTCTAATTGAAAACGTTACGGGTGTGACAGGTCATCGTTACGGGTGTGACCGAGCATGATTTGTATGCCTTAAAACAATATAATATACTATATTTTGACGGGAAATTGTTGTCATCGATGTATAATCATTTCTCACATGATATCAGAAACACTTTTTCTAGAAAAATGAAGTTTTTCTCACTGAAAAGTGAATAGTTTTGTCACTTCAATGAGAATTTTTCCATTTTCTTTTAAAATAGGGAAATCTTTCACTTAAAGCCGATTCAAATCATATTTAAAGCAGATTTTCTTAGAATTATATCCCTACGTCATGAATTTCATATCTAAAAGCAACAAAACTAAAATTGAGTTGAAAAACAGAATGATTATGATTTGTAATGCCAACCTGTTACGGGTGTGACATAGGCTTAAAATTTTAAATACGCGGTTAGTATTAATTTCAACGTCTTGAAATTTTGTCTGACAGTAGATCATAGTATTCTCCTTTTTTCCCCAAATTATCACATTGAAACAAATTTTTTTCTTCTAGTAATGAAACATAATTTTTGTTTGTTACGGGCGTGACACTAACCGCTTTATGAATCAACTGCCTAAAAACTAAAATTGTATTTACTATTGAATAATTAAATGACACGAAAACGTGCTTAGAGTTTTCATAAGGGCAAATAACCACCAGTTCTCAAATTTTGAAACAATTAATTATTGAAAATAGGGTTTTGAGCTTCTGATAACAAAAAGTGACTTTTGGAGACCTATTTTGCAAAGTGGTTCGAGCTGCGAAATTAGCGGCGATAAAAAAAATTATTGATAATTTCACTTTTAAAATAAAACATGCAATCTTTTAAAACCGTCTAACGGTCGTTTTTTCAATTCTAAGTCATATTTTGTGATTTTTCGTAAAGGGTCGTTTTCTATGGAATCACCCTAATATATTAGTGATGTGAAATCATTTTTATCAAATCAAAATGTGGAAAATAAAAAATATTTAGGAACCTAAAATGGAAGTATGCGACTCTTGAGGATTAACATTAGAAACAAACCTGAGCACCTAATTCTGTCCATACACATACATATGTACGTACATTATATACAGTACATATAAATTCTAAATTATTTATACATAATTGACGTTCATAAAAATGTAATCTCATTATAATGGCAATAGGGCGAAGATGGTTTTAGACAACATTCGGTTTCATGAAATCGATTTCGAATCTTTCCATACAAAAACTTCCTTTTTTCCAACAAACCAATAAAATGAACATATTTCTTTTTTAACCGAAGTAGCACACGCCGGGTATCCGCTAGAACATGGGTATATAAAACATTCGTCTAGTAGCAACACATTTGTATACAAATATTTGTCGGTTCATAGATTTACCAGGTGGAGTTTTATTAACCCGCATTTCTCCTATTTTCCAATTCCAGTTGTGTGTAATGCAATTTTCTTGGATTTGGTGGATCCCAAATGCAAGTTAGTTCGGAATAGGCAGCTAAAATGGGCCAAATTGTAATGTGTGGGAAAAATTCTTAATGTTACAAAATCAAATAAATGAATTTTTGACAGCTTTCAGTACTTGTCTTTCAAAGTGATGCCAATTTTATAATAATTTTTGGTGATCACCTTACACAGACGGAAAATAAACTGTGATCACATTTGATTATCATAAATGTGACAATCACCAATCACCTTAGGCGATTCCACCCCAGGTTTAAGCAACTAGTTATAACAGACTTTAGAATTGGCAGAATTATATCAGAATTCATTTGGAGTTTGGTTGGTATTATGACATCGGATCCTGCAGACTTGTATGGTTTAAAGCTGTTGAGCTCCCATAGCAGGAGCAGCTTGTCCGCTGTTTGGCCCTTTTTTTGCGTTTGGAACCCGTGGCCGCCACTTTTTTAAAAATCAACCAGTTGGTCCCTTTCTAAAAATGTATGTTATTTTCATTAAAAAATTGGGTTTTTACATAAAAATAGTTGAGCTTCACCAAGTTTCGTGCTAAATTCTGTAAAATGATAGAAGAAAGGGATCAAATAAAATTAATTTTTAAATTAATTTAGAAGTAAAAATAGTTTATTTATTTACATTTTTGTTGTAATTTTAGTAGAATAAATTTTATTTAATATTATTAAAATACATTTCGCTTCAGTTTTTAAACAAATGTTTATCAAATGCTTTGCTCCTTTATTTACTAATAATATTTTTGTATTCTCTCCTTTATTTCTTATATAGGCCCCTTTTCAAACAAATTAAAAATTTCGATTATCATAAAAGACAGACAAAAAGCAGTGTTTTACCAAACCTTTTGTGTGCCTCTATGCCCCACCAAAACCTTACCAAAATTCGTATGCCCCAAAATTATATTAATACCAATTCCCAAATTAAAAAATTTGAATTTTCACTAAAAAACTTATGAAGTAATCATCAGAATCACAAAATCTTTCTTTTGAATCCGGCAATGAATTTTCCAGGAGATCAACAATTTCATCTTTAGCGGTATCATATTTTTGGAGCCAATAAAACCTGTCAAAATTTGCGTTGTGTATATATGTCTGCCATATCAATAAGGACAGCGAAACCAAAGTTCTTCAAGTTGATCATTAAGTGTATTTCATTTCATTTTATATTCTAAAAGGGTAATAACGCATCGAATTTAAGACTGCCCCCTTTTAAATCGGATGGCCCCCTGTGGGGCGTGAGCCCCACGTTGGGAAACACTGGCTAACAGGGTAATGAAATTATTATAAATAATTAAAATAAAAAAATTATGTTATATAGTGCATCAAAACAAGTTAAAAACACTAAAAAAATCAACTTTAAATTATATATATGTATACATAAGTAATTTTGTTTATTTTAGCCGCAGTAATATCATCACACTTCGAAAAGAGTCCAAGAAATATTTGTAACAGTAACTCATTTAAGTAAACAAACAAATAAATATGAAAGCTGTACATCATTATGGACCTTTGGCTCATCTAAGTGAGCCAAAATTCCATAGGCGATGGACAAGTAGTGCATGAGAATTTTTCTGAACTTTTGGCCCGATTGGGGGAGTTATAAGTTCATATTGCATTTAAAGACTTTTGACTCACCTATGTGAGCCAAAAGACAATTATAGACTTTTTTCCATGAACTTTTAAACCCTGCAACGAGTAAGCGTGTGGGGGGAAAAACCAAGAAAGCGCTGTGTATATACCAAGATTGAAGAAAATCGATTCAGCCGTTAAGACTGTTGCTCAAAAGACCGACAAATGGATAGATAGATAGACGGAAGGACTTTTCAATAAAGCCAAACTGAACATATAAGAGGTAGACTGGAGTTCATATTGAGTCAAACTTAACTCATGCACCAAAGAGTTAAGAAGGGCCAAGAAAGATTCATGGGCTTGGCACTGTGAATCCATTGTGAACACAAGTGAGGCAGCGAGACTTCAAAAGGGATATTTCAAACATCCCGATGGATCATGGTCCAATTCGAGCCAAGAAACACTTGAACTCTTTATGGAGACACACTTCCCTAGCTTTAAGAGGTCTCAGGTTATTCACAACCGCTTAAAAATTTTACAATCAACACCAGAATTTGAACATCAGGTTATCACCAGAGCAGAAGATCATGTGGGCAACTCGTTCAGACCTTATAAATCAGAACCAGATATATTATTCTGGCATTTCTTCAACATAATCAACAGATAATCACCCCATGGCTTAGGGCAATCTCCAAAAGTAGCAATAGACTTAGATACGTCCCTATCAGCTGGAGAAAGGTTAAAGTTGTCTTTATTCCAAAAATTGGAAAACCAGCGCACTCGACTGCAAAGGATTACAGACCAATAAGTCTCTCTTCATTTATCCTCAAGAAACTGGAGAGAATTATGGATATGCACGTTACAGACCTTCTCAAACCAAACAATTTGTGCAGCTACCCACACGCTTACCTTAAAAGGTAAGTCAGTGGAGACTGTGTTCCACGAAGTTGTTTCACAAATTGAGAAAAATCTCGAGCACAAAGAAAACAGCCGGGCAGCATTTTTGGACATTGAGGGAGCGTTTAGTAACATAAAAACGGAGTACATTAAATCTGTTCTGGAAGAGTAGGTTTGAGTTGTCAGTGTTATTTGGAATTACACCATGCTCAATGGTAGAATCATTAACACGCAATTTGGAGATACTATCGTTGAGAAAACAGTTACAAGAGGCACACCACAAGGAGGGGTAATTTCACCTCTCCTTTGGATCCTCATTGTCAACAAAGTTCTTACAAGATTTAGGAACCAGAGCATTAAAATTGTGGCCTATGATGCAGACGACATAGTTAGTTATGGAATCCTAACTTAAAGAATTATCTTCTTAGGCAGAACAAAACGGTCTCGGGATTAACCCTACAAAAACTGACCTAGTTCTGTTCACTAATAAAATTAAATTAGATGAATTTAACCATTCCAGGCTTAATGACTGTCCAAAGAAGCTAAATATCTTGGAGTAATCCTTGATTCCAAGCTAACATGGAAACGGAATACAAAGGAAAGCATGAAAAAAGCATTCTGCACTTTCTACACATGCAAACAAATCTTGGGTACACGGTAGGGTATGCGACCGCAGGTCATCCTGTGGATGTACACGGCGATTGTTCGTCTTACCTTTGGTTCTATCATGTGGTTTAAGGCTGTTGAAAAAGTAAACTATCTCAAAAGCCTGAACAAGGTACAGAGGCCTGTATAGAAATAACGGGGGCATAGAGGTCTACGCCACAAGCAGGGCTGGAAATTATTTTAAATCTTCCATAGTCCTTCGCGAGCACATAAGATGGACAGCAGCCCAGAAGCGCACTTCGACTCAAAGAACTGGGTTCTTGGAAGCACAGCACCAATGGTCATGGGTCTATCCTGCAAAAGTTCATATGACACAGTGGCCGGACTTGATGTGATGACTGACTAAATACCACCTTTAATAGATTCTAATAAACACTTCTTTATTTTAATACCTGAAAGGCATGGATGGGAATGGGAACCCAACTCATAAACCAGTGAACAAAGTATCTCCTTCTACACTGATGGGTCAAAAATGCAAGAGCTGGGGTATTTTGTGAAGCTCTTAATAATAGAGAATCGTATAAGCTCCCAGATGAGTGATGTGTCTTTCAGGCTTATATTTACGTTAGAAATGGTAAACATACGAAAAAACAGAGCTCGTCGGAGACCATATTTTTCGTGGACAGCCAAGCTGCTATCAAAGCTTTAGCCAGTGAGACTATAAGATCCAATAATAATGGGCAAAATACCGTGGCAAACTGAATAATATTTGTAACACTAACCGAGTCAAACTCTCCTGGGTTCCTGGACATAGCGATATAGAAGGGAATGATATAGCAGACGAACTGGCAAGGAAGGGGGTCAGTATCAAATAGAAATAGTAGTAGCCAATTATATTTGGGACTAAACATCCCGATCATCGTGAATAAAACGAAAATAGACCTAATAACGAAAGAGCAAAACAATAAATCCTGAAGGACTAAGAATGATTGCGTTATCTCTAGAAGTTTATCGCCTAGAACAAATGAAAAGAAAACTCGGTATATTTTACCACTGAGTAAAAAGAATATTAGAATCTTGATAGGTATACTAACGCGCCACTGCGCCATTGTCACAATGGCCACCAGACTGGGTGTATTCGCACCTGATTTCTGCAGGAGCTGTCAGGACATAGAAGAAATAGAAATCATTAAACACCTACTCTGCGACTCTCCAAACCTCCAAAAAAATCGCCTCCGTTATTTTGTAAACAGGTTTGTCGGAGAACTGGACGATCTAGCGCAGGTCTCAATGGCGAACAGTCTATTTGAACCATTAGTTTAGGTGCATCTCTGGCTTCTTTTATAAGGGGATCACAATAGACAAATAAGCCCCCGTGTACGCAACAATATAATTTTTAATTTAATTTAGCTTAATTCAAGCATATGACTTAAAAATAAGTAACAAGAAATCTTAAAACTATCAACTAAAATAACTTAATGATAATTAAAAAGAAATTAAGGATGGAATGTGGGAGAGGAAAAGAGATAGTTACTGGAGAGCATTCTTAAGGGTGATTTTAGAGCTGTTTAGGTCAAACATACTTGAATTGTTGGCTTTTCTTAGCATTCTTGTGAGCGGTTCATTTTGGCCATACTCGGTTCGGTGAAAGGGTATATGGAACAAAGGTATTGACCTAAGACAACGATGATTTACATTGAATTTAACTTTGTTAAGTAAGTCAACACAGTCAATACCTCCAGTTATTAACTGATGTAGAAAAAGTAGGTCAGCATTATCACGACATTTGCTGAGGGTTTGCAAATTGATCAGTTTAAGACGATTCTCGTAGGGGGGCAGAATGAATGGATCGTCCCATCCGAGGCCCCTCAGAGCAAATCTAACAAATCTGCGTTGGACGGATTCAATTCTCTGAATGTGGACATGATGATAGGGTGACCAGACCTGAGATGCGTACACTAGCAGAGGCCTAGCAAAGGTTATATATAGAGATTTTGTGACGTAGGGATCTGAGAATTCCTTGGACCAGCGTTTAATGAATCCTAAGGTTGAGTTAGCTCTATTAATAATAGAATCATAATGAGCTCGGAAATTCATCTGATTATCACAAAGAACCCCCAAGTCGCGAATGGAAGTAACGACAGTAATTTGTTCATTATTCATGTAGTAACAACGTTGAGGAAGAGGAGAGCGTTTACTTGAGTAAGTAATAGATTGACACTTACTAATATTTAGCTCAAGGAAATTGTGGTGACACCAGGTATAGAAGTTATTTAAGTCTTCTTGTAGTAACTGAGAATCTTCCGTGCTTTTAATCAGTTTGGAGATGCGCATGTCATCCGCATAAATCTCCAGATTAGATCCTACTAAAGTAAGCTCAACGTCGTTAATACTTAACAAGAAAAGCAGAGGGCCGAGGTGACTCCTTTGCGGGACGCCTGATTGTGAGTATATAGGGTTGGAGGTGTTAGCCCTAAACAAAACTGTGTATATTCTATCATCCAAATAAGACTGGACCCAAGATATAAAAAAAGGTGGGAATCCATACGATTTTAATTTGAAGATTATTATACTGTGGGAAATTTTATCGAATGTTTTGCTAAAATCGGTTGCAATTGCATCGACTTCAAAGCCTGATTCCATGGCACAAATACTATTTGATATAAATTCAGTAAGATTAGAAGTTGTCGATCTTCCTTTGAGAAAGCCGTGTTGTTTTTTAGAGAAGAGTGGTTTACAGTGGAGAAGTAAGCTATCATTAACTATACTTTCAAATAATTTGGGAATACAAGACAGCTTAGCTGTTGGTGTGTAGTTTGAGATTTCACTTTTAGATCCTTTTTTATGGATAGGGATAATGAAAGATTCTTTCCACTGTTTGGGAAACACACTGCGAGAAATAGATAGTTGAAAGAGAACAGCGAGCGGTGGAGCCAGTTTTGTTACACACTTCTTAAGGACAATAGGTGGGATCCCGTCATACATATGTGCTGTCACGCCCCTCCTAACCTAACCTAACCTAACCTAGACAGATAGACAGGACTTGTGAAACCAACTTTGTTCGTCTTCCCAATTATCTTAATAACAAGTTTGATCAAAATTTCGAGTTCGATTTTTATTACGAATGCACTAGTTATGCAAGTAAAAATATATGGAAGCAGGGTCTTTGAGAAGGAAATTTTTAGAAAATTACCTTAAAAAAGAAAACACATAATGTATTAGGAAAACAGAGCTAATACTTACTTTATGTCATATTATAGGTTTTTTAAATGCTAGAAACTCCTTTTTAATAGTTTTGGAAAAATTAGTTTTCAAACAAATCATTTTTAATAAGAAATTCAAAAACTATTTTCTTTGCTTGATTAAATTCTGCTGTTTTTTTTTTTCTCTTTTTGTGTCCTGTTTAGTTAATTTTTAAGAAAATTACCCCATTCACTTAAACTAGGGAAATCCTTTATGATTTTGTTTCTTATTCCGACCGAATTTACACGCTCTTGTCTTTTAATTCATCTTATGCAAAATACCATTGTATAATCAGCTTATTACATTATTTGTGAACCCTCTATAAAGAACTTTCACCATTATGTACTTTAGCTTCCTCAATTATTATTAAATGTCACAGCTCACAGGAGCTCAATAATCCATTCACTTCAAATTCAATTCCACTTGCGACATTCAATTCAAATATTATTATTATTATTTGCTTCCTTATTCTTAATAGAATCTCTAAACGTTGGCAATGTCGCAAACATTTGAACATCAAATTGACTAATTAATGTTGAAAAGCGGAATCGTCACGCAACAATCACGTACGCAATTAAATTATAAGTTGTTCAACTTTACGCTTAGCAATTTCCTGCACAGCCACAGAAAATTGTATGTATACTTTAGTGGGGTTTTGGTATAGGTGCACACAATGAAAATTGTTTGCAAAGATTAGAAAAACGATTCATTTGAGATACCTAGGTACGATTAAACATAGAATTATTTTTGATCATACTTTAAACCGGGAAATAGTTATGGTGATATTCCAAAAAAAAAAAAAATATAATCAGATTTCAGGTATGTGTACTTACTTACATTTATGTACATAATTTCCCCATTCGGGAAAATTCTACCACTGCTACCTGGAAAAAATACGACGCCTCTGCATTTAAAAAAATTAAAACTTAATTAACTGCGATTTATTGTGTTGAAAGTCCAAAATGAGCCATTCTTTTTTTTTAATTTTGGCTTATAATAACAAAATGTCATCTCTTCTACTCCCCATTCCCATCATCATCCCAACCCAACCTCTTTTTTTCATTGTACACTCTTTTAATATAATTATTCTGCAACAATTCCAATAGAATAAGCCAAGAGGGAGTGTTTAATATTATATTGCCAAAAAAAAAGAGCAACATTGTATCGCACCAGAATGCGGCAGAAGCAGGCGGCTCCATAGTGACTTAATAGGTCATAAATTAAATCGATACGTGAAAGCAATTTGCCCTTTGTGCATAAAATAATTGGCTCTATGCAAACTAATTACCATCATTAAATTATTTAATATCTATAATAAAATTGAAAAATTTATTTGCTAAGGCAAAGGCTATATGGGAAGAGTGCTGAAAATATATTTTGTGCAGATGAAAATTTGTTATTTTATTCTCTTTGTTTTTTTTGTCGACTGTTTAATATTGTAAAAGTACAAATCTGCGAATAGGAAAATATACATTAAACAATTGATTTTATTGAATGTTTTTAGAATTAAAAAAAAAAAAGAATAATTTGTGTAACTAAAAACGTTTATAATTATTTGATAAATGATTAATTCAATTGCTGGTGGATTGTTTTACAGGCTTAGGTTTACAAAATTGCTGAAAATCAGTTTTCCTGCTTTTGTGACTTTTGTAGGTAAAACATAAATTATAAAGAGTTAATAATTCACTACTACATTACATTCCCAGTTGTGGGTTTTTACAATCAACGATTATCCAAGAATCATTGTTATAAATGGAATGTTTGCATTTTTATTCTGTGACTGCTGTCTCTCTTTATTTGTAACGAAACCTACACCCTAAATCACTGAAGCGATTTTCTTAAAATTTTGAACTTAAAGTTTTTTGGTAATTCCCTAGAGGATTTATTTTGATCTTTTATTAAGCTCGAAAAATAAAGGCAGGTGCCTATAGTTAGCATGCAACTGTAATGGAAAAATGTATTTACCTAAAAAACGACTTAAACGATTTTATTAAACAAAATTTGAGTCGGTTCTATACCACTTTGATCAAAATATTTCTGTGGTGTAGTTGGTTTTAAATCGGTTAGATATCGGTTTGAAATCTGATGGATATCGGTTTGAAATCGGTTTGATATCAGTATGAAATCGGTGTGAAATCGATTTGAAATTGTTTTGAAATCTATTTGATATCTGTGTGAAATCGGTTTAAAATTGGTTGGACATTGGTTTCAAATCAATTTTAAAATGGTTTGAAATCGGTTTAATATCGGTTTCAGATAGGTGGTTTTTGGTAAAATCATGATAACTCCATTTTAAGATTGTCTTTACATCCAATTTACATTGAACTAGAGCCTAAAAGAGTTTAACAATTTTCAAGTTTGGAATATTTATGGACATAATTTTTCAAAAATGATGTTTCAATTTTGAAGTAAGATTGTATTTTGTATTTGTATTTATTTAGGTATTTCAAAAATCGCTAACAAGGTAGGACATGAGTCTTATAAAATGTTGCAAGCCTTTACATTGATTTACATATTTATATAAAGAAAAAGGAAATTTAACATCAATTATTTGCCAAATTGTTGAAAAGTAAAAATTTAAATCTATTTATGCTTTTTATTCTTCTCATCACGATGGGCAGAGAGTTCCAAAGGTGTACAATATGAATACAAAATTAACGCTCAGTATTTAGAAAATTGTATCGGGGTTATATTAAAGCAAAGGACCTTGTTGAATGAGGGAAATTCAGCTTACCGTATAGATAATCAGTTTGTTGTGTTTGGATGATTTCGTGCAGGTAACTCAAAGAGCGAAAATTTATTAAGCTGTCTAGGCTACAACCAGAAATCTGTACCTCAAAAGAGGATATATGTGATCCTGATCATAACGGCGTCACACAGTCTAGTTTACAAAAGATTTCACAGCCATACAGCACAATTGGTAATATAAGGGCTTTAGGAAGTAGCAGTTTAGTTTTGATCGGGATGAAATTTCGAGTGACTTTAAGAAGGTGAAGACTTCCATAGACTTTACCAATAGCACTATTAAGGTGGTCGTCCCAAGTGAGAGTGCGATTGAATACTACTCCTAGGTTTTTAGCAGTGCTAACATATTCAATGGTTGCGTTGTCAAGTTTCAATGGGCTTAAGCCCGATAAATCAAAGTTTTTTCGATAGATGGGGATAGGGATGTTGATTTGACAGGGTTAAGGTGGAGATCGTTCTTTTTTGACAACTGTGAAATGCGGAGCAGATCCTCGTTCAATTAAGCTACGGCATTATTTTTACCCCCAAAAGGTCAACTTATCAGGAGCTGCACATCTTCAGCATACAGATGAATTAAAGAATGTTTAGCAATTTGTGGTAACTCATTTATGTAAAGTGAGAAGAGGATTGGCCCAAGGATAGATCCCTGTGGTACTCCACTCAAAACATTTAGAAAGGTGGACGAGTATCCATTAGCCACCACGCATTGTTGCCTTCCGCTGAGGTACGAAAAAATAAGCTTACAGGACTCTTAAGAAAAACCAAAGTTAATTCACAGCTTTCTACAAAGAATTTAGTAGTTAACAGTATCAAAAGCCTTTGAATAATCTAACAGTGTAAAGCAATGTAAAAGTCCAGTAATTTAAGCTTTTTGGTTCGGAAAAAATGGTGGAAAGCTGAATTTTGGTAAATAGGCTCCTCATAGCATTCTAAGGAAACTGCTAAAAGTCTCCATCGATATAAGCGCCGCTAATAATTTAACAGGTGGTCAAAGACCTCCCAAATGGTTTTTAAAGAATATCTGCTGAATGAAAAAATGTCAAAGGCAAGGTTTAGCTGAGAAAATTTCCAACAAAAATGTTTAGAACCTTATTTCATAAAAGTAACCGTTTTCGAGAAAATTCAATCGGTAGAGTTACGGATTTTATGTTTCTGTATAAAAAGTACTCTTTTACACAACCTTTGAGGTTGGTTAATCAACCATTTTCTACAAGTTGGGGCGCCATTTTTGAAAATGGCATCTAAGCAACAGGATTACAATAATGATTCCCAAGCTATAAATTATTTTCTTAGCATATCAAAAATACATTTCTCATATATGTAAAATTTAGCACCCCCCCCCCCCCCCCCCCCACACCACAAAAAGTACAAGGATTTCGGTTTCAAAATGGCCTTTTTTACAAGAAAAAACTTCTGTTAATTTTTTTTTGAAAGTCCTCTCTGCACTTTATGACATTATCTATACATCTATCTATACATCTATTCTATACATCTATACATCTATACATCTATACATCTATACATCTATACATCTATACAAGTATTAAACTCGATTTTAGGTGCAGATTCTGTATTTGTTGCCATACGGGTATAGTGACATTGTTCTCTGAACCGATCGACTTTAAACAATCAAATCGTCGGTTTAGAGTGTAAGGCGGCTAACTCCACCTTTTTTTGTCATTATAGACCACTTCAAAAATTGCTTAAAAGTACAAAAATCTATCAAATCTTGCCAATTTCAGTTAATTTAGCAAAAACGAGTGCTGAAAAATAATTTTATGTAATATTGGTTTTATTCAAATAATGCGAACACTTTTATTTAAATAATTTTTTGTAAAAAATGCAAATAGAAGTTAGCTGCTTTTCACTCTAAGCCGACGAAATAGTATTTATTACCAATATCGTAGGTCCAAAGGTAAAACTCAGTAAGTGCACAAAAAAATGTTCCACAAAATGAGAATTAAATAATTTTTGTTGTCAAAAATGTCCCATTTTGCTCGGTTTTCATAAGGAGATTGAAAGGTATGGTCGGTAACGTTATTTCAAAACTAGCAGAAAATGACTTTTCAGCTTCAAAACGTATGCATGTTACAAATTTCCTTCAATAGTGCATTTTGTTAGTAAGTGAGTTTAACATTTGAAACCGTCGATATGGAGTAGAAATTTGTCCTGTTATACCTTTGACACTTAAATTGATGATTGAAAAATAAGGCTTTGAGGAGACTAATTAAACAGAACTAAAATTAAAAACAGGTTTTATCTAGAATAATATTTATTGATATTTTCTTAAGTAATTTTGTAAACAACTACATGAATTTTGTCTACCCGTGTGAAGCCGGGGTGGGCCAGCTAGTTATCTATAAAATAAAATTCATCAGTAGTCGATGTCTTTATTCATTCTTGAGATATGAACTGTGAAAAAATATGAAGGAACGTACAAACGGACAGACGAACGTACCAACAAAGACATCTCTCTAAAAATGATGGATTCCGATTCTAAAGAGCTCGATACGAGGAGATATGTATGTTAAAATTCTCGATTTTACAAATCGAATTAATTACAATAACTTCCAATGGGAAGTTAATAATTAATACATTTAAATTGTATCCTTAAATAGGTTGTTGTTGATGTACAAATTTAATCATTTCGAAGCCTCATAAAAGCGTATTTGTGTGTCACCTTTTTGATTTGTCAACCATCATCAGGGTATATTGTTCTTAAAATATATTAATTTTCCTCTTGTATTACCAATTCGTTAATTTATAATACTCACACCTGATTGGTTTATATTTGTATATCTAGATAAGAATCCTTTTTCCTTTCTCTCATGGCCTTGCCACACACAGCAGGATAATTGTGAGCAAACAAAAAATTATTAGTAGCTATGAAGTGCAAAATAAAATAAATACATTTTTATTGGTGTTTTGTTAAAGCTCATAAGCTTATTCTTTTTTTTTCAATTTTTTCGCATCGCATGTTTTATTAAAAAATAATGCAATCAACAATATTAAATTTAATTTTAATAAAAAAATTAAATTCCTGCATAAATGTATCAAATTGCCTGCAACGGTGGGCGTTGCACTGCTGCCATAGCAATAGCTTTTTCCTGCTGGCCATTCTTCTTCTTCTTCAAAAAAAAAATATAGATATTATTTTAATGAAACATTGCTGATGTATTTTTCGGTTGGATGGATAGATGAGTGCTATAATGGGCTTTGCTCATGGTGAATGGTCTGTTTTTTTTTTCCTTAATTCATCCCTCGTATTTCATTCTTTTTTTTAAACTTTGAAGGCCTTTCGATTAACAAAATGAAAAGGAAATGTTGAAATTAGCAGTTCTGGTGGCTACAGGGCCATGAATCAATTTGCCAAATGCGTTGCAGTTTCTAGAAAGATACAAAACGCAAGGCCTATATTATACTCTTTATACAAAGGTAGGCATCAGGTAGATTTATATAAAGTATGCTGTTATACAGTTCATATATTTCAATAGATGAAATGCTACGTAGCTAAATATGGTACTTCAAGTATATCTTCTTTCTATCCAGCTTTTAGTATGAACATGAAGATAGGCAGAATTTAAAAAAAAAAAACAATCTGAAATTTCTATTGAAGCCTACAAATGTAGAAGTCTAATAATTATCTACATTCAGTTGAATGAAAACAAGAATGAATAGAGCAGAGGTTTATCATTGCGTCTATCGAGAGAAAGCATACAAATATATACAAAGTATAAGGAATAAAGCCAAGTCAGCTAGATCTAATATTGTGCATTGTAACATCTTCATTTATTCAGTTACCCAGATGATGATGAGAGATAGGATAACTGGGAGCATTTTTATATTATTGACGATTTTAAAGCTGATGGATTATTTTTTTGGTTAAAATCCGTTAAAAGTTTTTTGTCTCGGTAATACAACAATTCCAATTATGTGGTTTCAAATTTTCTACTTTATTTTAATGGTAATACCATTGTGTAGAATTTGTGTTATGAAAAATTTCTTATAGAACCATGCCTGGCCCTTGGCAAAATCATCCTGCTTTAATAATAAGGAAATCAAACCTTACTGGATATAGTTATTTTGATATGGATGTGTCTGACAATATGTAGTTAGTTAGTACGAAATAAGACTATTATTCAATTTTATTGACAAACTCTTGTGGCTTATATTCGTAGAAGAGTCTAAGGGCCAGTTTGTTCACAGCTTACCATCCTTAATGAATGATTATTGTAAAGGGTAAACTATCATATATGGTGTTTCTTGACCAATATTTTTATAAATTAATCTATAGTTTGAGTTGTGAACTATCAAACTAGCCGATTAGCAGATTTTGGTTTAAACGCATACCATTTAATTAGAGCCTTATTATAAATCATTTTATATATTTAACCCATTGAAATAACTGGCCCTTACTATACTACTACTCTTTGCAAAGTTACGAAACTCTATAGTGATATTTTTCGTTTTTTTTTTTCATATTTTTATCAGCATCTAATATGCTCATAGCTTAAGTCATTTCAGTTATTTAATTAATTTCAAAACCAATTTTAATTACATTATCTAATCGCATGGAAGTGATTTTTGATAGACGGGCTCATTTAAAATTAACTTTCTGTAAGCTTACTTGAAACAAAATTTCAATTAAAATACATTTTTGAGTGTGTAAATTCAAAGGGTTTGAAGGTCTACCTAAAATATAAAAGAGTTTTAAAGAGTTGTGCTTACTTTTATTTTATTTAGGATCTTTCGCCTATTGTTTAAAAAAATCCAAAAGGATATATTATAATCATAGCAAATAATTTGCAAATTTGTAACTAAATAAATAAATAAATAAATCGTAATAATCAGTACTTGATAGGCGAAATAAAATATATCGTCTTGATTATTTAATAATAGGCAACTTATTAAAGGTATTATTTTAACATAATAAAATAATATTTTATAATAGCACACGTACAGAAAAATAACGTACAACAAAATATTAAAAGGAGTGATTACAAAACTAAACAAAGTTATAAAAAAGTACGTATACGTCACAGTGTACCATTTTTGTATAGAGTCACCTTCAATATCAAAGTTAGCCAACAAAATTT
>CAWUEQ010000202.1:0-37374 GCA_963921185.1 Dasysyrphus tricinctus
GGATTTTTTTTCACAGTTTTGCATTTGATACCCCATTTATATAAGTTGCTTATATTATAGGTACATTTAGCGGAAAATGAAACCTGAAAAGTGCATTTTCTAACCATTGCGACCAGATAAAGCTTGTCCGACCAGCAGTTTTGTAAATGTTTGGACTAAAGCTATCGGTTGGCATCCAATTTTTCCGTGGCCGCGATGAGATAAGTAATCCTACGGTGGGCTCCCAGACTATATAGAACTAGTTTTACGTTAAAACTAGTTTTGAATCGTGTCAATAATAGGGCGGTTAGTGTTTATTAACATTATTTTATCATGGAAACAACATTCCTTCCTGGTTTTAGTTATTTAAATTAACCTTTTGTGTTTTTTTTTATTCGTTGTTGTTGTAATACAGCGGACGGGGTCACGTAAGGCTGCTATCTTGAATTTCTTCTGACAGTTCTCATTTATGACAACCTGCGCAAGATAATACCTTAGATATGTGTACTGTGGGTTGATAGAGTCAAAAGGAATCTTAACACAGTTATGACATATTGATATTTAAGTTCAGGAATTTTTTGTGATCTGACATACATTAAAATGTCATTTAAGGACTTACGAAGTTTTGATAGAAAGCTGTATATTTTTTCTTATAATTATCTTCAACACTGTTAATTTTTCAAATATTTAAATTTTAGTTCATAAAATTGTACACGAAAAAGATTACAACACTTTTTTTCATAATAAGCAACAGGGTTTTGATAAAAACGAGCTAAAACGCTCGGAGTGCTCAGTATTTACCCCATTATGTACCTTAAATTTAATGGTTAAAACGTTTTAACGAAGTTATGTCCGAATTTTTTCATATAGTCTTACCATTTTTTCGTCTAAAGGCCTGGTCAAACAGAACGCCATCCGGCGATCTTTGTGAGAAATTACAAATAAAATTTGGTCGCCGCGATCTTTTTTACCCAGTGAAGTATTGATCGTACCGCCTTCTGTTTGACCAGGCCATAATTTTCTTGGGCTACTGGTACGTGTTCCAATTGCAGTTGCGTTAGTTGGTATAGGATATAGATAGAGATATGTACATTATGTTGAGGAAAACTATAGAAAAGGCACATGCAAAACAAATTGATAATAAGTAGATATATTTAAAATATGTAATTTACATTGTAATGTCGTATTCATCTCGATGATCAGTTTTCTACACACATCGAGTCCTCTGCATCTTGGGGGCCCCTATATCTCGGGGCCCCGTATCATTGATACGGCTGATACCGCGGTAGCTACGCTACTGGTGGCTCCTTTGATATATAAAAAATGTATTAAAGTGCCAAATGGTTGAATTAATGCAATGTTTGTACGTTATAAAAAATTAATAAAACTTGTTTTACAATAAATACTGATTAATTTGTTATAAATCAAAGCTTCCATGTATCAATGTTCCCCGTGAATGGGGCAGTTTGATACAAATTCCGTTACTTAATATATTGACCCTAATATTTTTTTTGAATGCGTCTTAGATATAATTCGTATCATTTAAGCTATTAGAAAGACAATGAACGTATAAAATTTTTAACTTTGTTATTACTGTCATATGGAACCCGTTTTTTGAGTTCCAGTTTATATCGTATCAAGGTGTCCCAACTCCCCCTACCTACCGGTTTTTAAGAAAAACCTGTATTTTTTCGTAAGAATTAATCAAAATATACACCCCGATTACAGAATCCGACGAATGAGCTGCGGAGGGAATCTGACTCAATTTTGACATTTGGCTCATAGTATAAATGTCCAAATTGAGTCTGATTCCCTCCGCAATTCATTCGTCAGATTCTGTATTCGGGGTAATAAATTGATATCGATTTTAACGTTTATTTACAGTAAAATAAATTAAACGCATGATAACCCTTAAAACCACCCCTAAATATAATTATTATAAAGTTTTCTACTCGGTTTTCACAGTTGAAGCAGCAGTTCGCATTTTCAGAAAATATTTTGTATCTAAACCAATAAAAATAAAACGCACGACTGGATCACACGTACTTGCTCTTATGTTCACGACACTGTGGGCTTAAGAAAATTGTATATAAAAACATGGAAATTTAGAGAGAAAAATGTAGAGAAGCATGAAATACGACTTTTAAATTGGCTAAAACAGCTCTTTTGACAATTTGAGGTGAAAAAAAGAATGCCATCTTAATTCTTGATTGAATATGATTGAATGGTATCAAAAATTTTAAAATCGTTGGAGCGGTTTCTTAAAAAATTAATTTTGTATATATAAAATTTTTAAAATATTTTTAAGAACAAATTTTGGTATGCAAATCTAAAGTATATAATTATGTAAGAAGGTCTTATAATACAAATTCTATATACTACTGAAATAAATCAGCCAAGTAGAAGACTTAACATATATTTATGTGTATATAAAAACAAAATTAAAAAGAAAACTGTCAACCCGTTTTTGAGATATCAAATTTTCAAAAAAAAAAAATTAACTTTTTTTACAAATCCAAAAACTTTTTTTTTGAAAATTTTGATATGCAATGTTATTAAATCTTATCTGAAATTTGTATATAAAAAAATTCATCTAAATCCGTTTAGCCGATAACGAGAAAATTCAAAATAAAAAAATACGTTCTATGACAGGTACTATTAATAGTTGCTAGGTGTAAAATTTTATAATTTTTGGTAGTAGATCGTACTAATTTAAGCATATAAAAAAGTTTAATCAGAATCATAGGAGTCGTTTTTGAGAAAAAAAATATTTTCCCTTGCGGTTTTTTGACTTTTGTATGGAAGGTACCGTTATTTTTTTCATAAATGTAAATTTTTTCTAGAAATATTTTAGAGGGTACTAAAAAACTCTTAAGTATCGAGTTTCAAAAAAATCGATCATGGAGTTTTCGAAATATTTGATTTTCCAAAAAAAAAATTTGATACATGCAACTGTGTAAATCATTTTTTAAAAACTCAAAAAATATTTTTTCAAAAATTTTGGTACACAAAACTATTTATATTTTTTGGAAGCTTCTGTTTCAAAAAAAATAATTGAAATCGGTTGTACCGTTTTTAAGAAAATCAAAAATATGGTTCCTTGGGAGGTACCATTAATAACCATTTTTGAAAAATGGTTTTCCATCCAATAAGCCTTTACTTAAATAGATTTACTGGATTTTCTTAAAGAAAAGTTGTCGAGCCGTTTTTGAGAAAAAGCGATTATGTAAAATTGATAAAAATTTGTACGACAGGTACCGTTATTTTTGGTTCTTAAAAAAAAATGTGTCGGCAGAATCATCAAAAAACACTATGTACCAAGTTTGAAGAAAATCGATCGAGCCTTTTAGGCTGTAGACGAACAGACAGTTTTTTGGTTTTCTCTATCATCGTAACATCATGTTTGATTGTTATCTCAAGTTTTTTTTTTGCACGAATCCAAAACTTGCCTTATAGTACCTATATCGCAAGTAAAAATGTGGAAGCAATGGACTTTCGTGTACCTTTAGGCAAAAATTCTTGATTACAAAATCTACCTGGTACAAGAAGCGTCTAGAGTGAGAAGGGGTCTAGTGACATTTTTCGATTTTTCGTTTTTTAACCAATAATGATGTTGAGCGACAACTTAAATTTTGGTCTAATTCTTGTGTCTCTATTATTATTACTTACAAAGTTAGCTTCAGACAAAGGGGTTAACTACACGTTTGTTTTGAAGTTTTTGTAGGCAAGAAGGGGTTAAAATTACTTAACACTCACTTAACCCCTTAATTCAATAGAAGCCGAAAGATTAAAAACCAAGTAATATATTAAGGGTATTCATGCAACGTCGTAAGTTTACAAATTGTGTAAAATGATAAGTTTACGCAAAAGTTTGCATGAACGACCTTTTTATTAATTTGGTTAAATGCTGTGTAATTGAATCAGCTGTTCGTTAAACGTCAAATATTTGGGCACGTTTGGCTTGGGTCGAGGAGTTGGTTTTACAGATAGTGCATTATGGTCTGTTTATTTGCATGTGTGTGTACAAATATATATTTGAGCCGTTTATTTTGAAAGTGGTCTAAGTCCATTTTCCAAAAAAATCGACATAATTGATTGAGTCATCTAAGAACAACGTGATCTTTTATTTTAATAAGAAAAAACCACTTGTTTTTATTTGAAATCATTTAGATTTTGTGAGTCAATAATTGTTCAGTTAAAAAAACGACACAAAATTTATTTTGAAAATGGTTTAAGTTCCATTTTAAAATTTAAAAATTGATTAAATGTTAAAAAGCGAACAAGTTCAACCCATTCCTACAGTAAAATACAAAGATAAAATGGACTTACTAAATCAGATATGTACCATAATCACTCTCTTAGCATTCTTATTCTATTCTGTTCTTCCGGATTTTCATCCGTTTCTAATAAAAGTGTTGCTGGAATATTGCTTATGGTAAAAGTGTTTAGTTTAAGTAAGAATTCCAGACTAAAGTGAAGTTCACATAACCTATACCATGTTTTTGATCAAAAATAAAAATTCGTACCATAAATTGGCCTTAACGCTAAATGTACCACGATCCATTATTTTTGAAACGTTAAGCGATAAAGAGCAAAATGTTCTGTGGTGGCATATGTTTGGCAACCCGCATGGAGTTAAATTTGGTTGAAAATGGGTTTTTGACAGCAGAACGGTGGGTATGTTAGGGATATTTTGGAACCAAAACCAATTGTTATACAATTTGCTCAAGGAATCACCAAAAATGTCATCTTCATGCACGATAACTCTCGTCCCCAAACTGCGAACAGAGCTTCGGGGTATCTTCAAAAGCCCACCTGAACACCCTAGACTGGCCCAGCATGTTCTCCTGATCTAGGTTCTAATGAACATGTCTAGAAAATGCTTTTGGTAGACAATTGAATAAGAAAAGTCCATGAAGTTTGAGGGAGCTGAAAAATGCATTGCTTGAAGCGTGGGGCCAAATAACCTAGGAAAACATCGAAAATGTTATTAGAAGTATACCAAAGAGACTTATTTTTGTCCTTAGAGCAAGAAGAGAGGGAAAACCAAGTACTAAACCATCCTCATTTCTACTGAGCTTTAAAGGAATACTTGACATTTTTTAAATCCATTTTCTCAGCAACATACCCCTTTTCTAAACTTTTGTGTTTTAAGGAAAACAAGAAGCACAATAATTATAACCATTTCAAACGATTCTTAACTCATCAAGACATACATAAATCTTCATTAAAGAAATAAAGATAAAATGAAAATAAACCAACTTTTTTACTTTTTACCTGTGTTCCTCTAATTTTGTCCGGCAGTGTATATATGTATATGTATTTTGTTTAATGTATACAATATCTACTTATTATATATAAAAACTCACTCTTTCGTTTTTTTATTTTTGTTTTATTCTTTTTAAAACTTTATTGAGGACTTCTTGATACAATTTGAATAAATCAAATTTCATTTATTTTGAAAATGGTTTAAGTCCATTTATAACTGTAAAAAAATGGTTTTTGTTCAACAATATTTTTTGTTCTTATTGGGTAAGTAAATTAAATATATTTAGATGAAAAAAAATAATTCACTTTTATATTAGCTCTTTCCCATATTTTTGAATTAAGTCAAACGCAAACCTTTAAATATCTCGAATTTGAAATAAGTGGACTTAGACCACTTTCAAAATAACCGGCTCATTTGTTTTAATAGATACGTGTAGTAAGTACTCCTGTTAATTAAATTATATTTGTTTTGCATTGAAATAAATACATCAATGCCATTCATTTTGCTGGAATCTCAATACCATTTCAACTCAACTCAAGTGACAAAAAACCTGGAGCTCCTGGAGAAGTGAGGAAAAATAAAATGAATCATCCCTCTCTTTTTTTTCCAACATCTTCCGACTATTTAGAATCTTCCAAACCAGTGCGAATCATTCGTCGACCAAAAAACTGTATTTTTGAATGCGTCTCTATAATTTCGCGTTGGTTGGGCAGAGCCTTTAATCGTTGAGTAAATGTAGTCATTCAAATTATTTTTTTTTTGTGTAAACTACGTTTTAATTCACAACTTTTATCACCAACTAATTGCAATGCAATAATTACAGAACACATTCAGAGCTTTTTTAGTCCTCCGAGATATCATTTGTATCATGTTCCTAAACATGCCTATTTCTTAAAGTCACAAACACGCCTAATTCAATCTCTAAAAGTCACAATGACGTTTGGATAAGTTTAACCAAGTATTTGGTTAATTTTCCGCAGCTAAATCCTTGGATAAAATTAACCAAATTGCGTAAACCATTTCCCATACAAAATTTGACAGCTCATTAACCAAAAGATAAAATTAACCAAATCGTAAACTTATCTAGTGTTTTACGCAGTTGCATGAATACCCCTATTATTTTTTTTTTGCATAAAGGTGGTAAGTGCACACTTGTTATGTCTGTTCGTGAACTTCCCAAAACTACGAATTTCTTCGAATTTTATTTTTTTATATTAGTTTTGACAGAACTTAAGGCTCAATTCGTATTTTTGGGAGCTACGCGAACAGACATGTTCACTAATGCAATACAGGAATAATACCCATCCTTTCACTTGACCCCTTTTTCGTAAGAAAATAAATTAAACTCATTTTCGCTTAAAGGGGTTTAGTGCTGAAATGTTTGTAAAACACCAAGTTCTAATGAATTTAAATAAAATTGGGTGATTTACTAAAATTGTATATTTTTTTTTCTTTTTTATGGCATTTTTATAAACTTCTCTCGATTTCATAAAAAAAGTTATAAATCAAGTGTATTACTTTAGCTACAACTGTTGCTGGAGAGTTAATTTGTTTTTCCTGACGTCTCCTTTTTGATGCTCGTAGGTTTTAAAGAAATCTCATACTTTTGTGAAAATTTTTCTATTTCAAACCAAATTTTAAAATCATTCCTTAATGTTTCAAAGGTATGGACTGTACTAGACTGAAGAGTGCTAGTACTTGCACAGAAAAGGTGTATTTTGATCCAAATGTCACCCAATTGCCCTAAAATCATCTTTTTCCGGAACAGTTAATAAAAACTAAAAATTTCTGATTTTGTTGAGGTTTTTTAATTCATCCACATTATATTGTTCTCCATAAAACGCAGGCGATAGGTAGAAGCAACTAGGTTTAGATTTTTATAAAATTCCAATTATTCGGTTTGATTTGTCTGTTACAGAGGAAATAACGCGTTAACCCTGAGTCGATGACAAACGAGTTGATACATACCGAAACCGTACCGTTAGCTTTATTTTTAAACAAACCAAATCGAATTATACTTTTCGGTTCACGTTCCAAAGTTTTCAGATGTTGCGATTTATCGCCAAACAGACGATTTGAAATTTCATTTTGTTGGCAAGAAAATCGATTTGGCGACGTGCACAAAACAGGCAATATTTTTAGCTTTTGGTGATTTTATTTTTTTTAATTCAAATCTTTATTTTTTTTTTCAAGTTTTTACTTAAACCTAACATTTGTTTTATGATGTAATATTTTGCTAGATGGAGCTATCGTAGTATTAAATCTGAACGCACCCCAAAACTGAAAAACGATTTCTTTCTCATTCCTAAACTAATTTTAATAGATTTTTTAATTTGGTTATTTAAAGAGTGGAAAATTTTGCGATTTTTTGGCGATTTACATATGTCTTACGTTTGGTGATTCCGCTTTTTAAACCTGACAAACCACTCATCTTCAAGGTTCAAGCTAACTCGGCTTGAGACAAATTTAAACTGGTTCAACTAGGTTTGTGCTTGCCTCGGTTTCATGAACCAAGCTGATGCTTCTCGGACAGTGATGCAATGTGTAAATACAAACAAAATAGGGTGGGCAAAAATTGCTTTTATGTGACGACCAACTGTAACTGTAGGCAAAATTTAAACATTGGTGTCTGAAATTTCATTCACAGTTGTTCAATCTTGCTTCTTGGGTGGGATGTAGAACCAGAAAAGTTTAACTGCCGATTTTTCTAAGGTGGGCAGTTCATTTTTTAAGGTGGGCACTGCCCACCTCTGCTCCCCCCTTCCTACGCCTATGTTCAGCACAGGTCTTGTTGTTGTTGCAATTCACACGAAATTAAATTACAAATACAACAATGTAAACAAATGGGTTTTGGGGGGGTGAAACGTACGAAGGATTGGCTTCTTTTTTGATATTCTCTCCTTGCAACGAAGAACAAAAAGTATGCACTCATTTTTCCATTGTAATTGTATGCATGTATAGGATATAATTTGTGGCCTTGAAGGTAGGTAGAGAAAGATTTGTTTTTGTGGCGGAGATATTTTTGAAGTTGAATTTGTTGATTAGCAAAAGGAAACAAATAGATAAATAGAATAGAAAGGTATAGTATGTATCTGTTCATATGTAGCAGTGCCGTAGCCAGGATTTTGTTTTGGAGGGGGCTTGTTTCCAAATTTTACGAGAAATTCTTTAAACAAAAAACTATATTTATTCCAATTTATTGATTTTTATTAGTTTTTAAATAGAACATACTTAAATATTTTTTCTGTACACATTTTCTTAAAGCAGAAGACGTCTTGATTTTTTTCTCATGACATCAATCACCTTATCTGGATCCACATTAATATGCGAATGAACAGTTATCATAGCAAGAGAGCTTAATTTTTCATTCCCCATAACGCTTCGCTTTAATCCTTTTCATAGTTGAAAAGGTTCTTTCAACACCAGCTGTGGTCACTGGAAGCGTGGCCAAAGCCGTAAGCAAGAAGCTTATACCTCTATAGTAAGGCTATACCTATATCAAGCAATTTCAAAACTTCGGCAGAAAGATCACTCGCCAATATTTTTCCGCACCAAAGAATGTACTCAGCTTTCACAGCTGACAAGGAAATTGTATTATCAAAATCATATGTTAGTTTTTCCATTTCGTTCACTCCCTCAACTGCGGCAAAACCTGGGAGAAGAGCTTGAAACGATGCGATGGTAGAACGTCTTCGTTGTCCATGAATCTATTCGTAAGATTTTGTATTAACGAATTTTTGCAATGTATCAGTTTAGACACTCTAAAATAGGCTTCGTAGAAGAGGTTTCTGGATTGGAACGCAGTGTTTGTTTCAATGAAGTTCTTGGAGCTCTTAATTGAACTTCAAATAAGTCCTCGGCAACTTGGGATATGCGGATTGAAAAGCCTCTCTGAAAAAATTTTCGGCATTTTTTCTTATGTTCTTAAGAGAATTCCAAACTTCTTTTGTGCGGTCGATTGCAGAAATGGCTCTGTAGGAAAACTGATAAGGGCAGCGTTAAACAGAATAGTTTTTCGCACACAATGAGGCTTACTGAAAAATCACTTTTTTGGATCGCTGCCAAGTGTTGATGCTTTCGAAGACATATCGCCCACGTTCTGCTCGTTATTTCTCCAAAACTTATTGAGATGCATTTGAAAAGCTCTATAAAGGAAATAAAACTGTCATGCATTTCAATGACTCTTGTTTCACAAAGGCGTAGAAGTCGAGTTTTTCGGCTCTCTGGTGCGTGTTTTTTAATGACAGTTTAGAAAGTTATATTTGCATTTGAATGGTTGTGGAAGAAATAAGATATTTCACTTATTACACCAAGGCAATTCGAATTGCAGGACTTGAAATGACATTAGACAGAGCCAGGTTCAAGCGATGGCTTGCACAGTGTACATACCTAGCGTTTGGATACTGTTGCATGCCTAATCCTGCACTGTACTCCACTTAAGTGACCTGCCATATATGCGGCTCCATCATAGCCTTGGCCCACACAATTCTTCATATCAAGATGCAGTTCTTCACATCGCTGCAGTATGGTTTTTGTAAAGTTTTCAGAAGTTTAGTCATCAACAGGAACAAAACCTACAAAATCTTCCCGAAGCATGCAACTTTTGGGATCTGTTAAACAGTCGATATATCAAAGGCATATCGAAAGTTGTTCACATCCAGTAACATCCATTGTTTCGTCAACGAGGATACTGATACAACTTGAACTTATAGCCCGTTTAGTTATTTCAGTTGTTACAATATCAGAACATATCTCCAGGATTTCATTCGGGATATCTGGACTCAAATAATTTAAATTTTAAAAACCTAAGCTTAACAAAACCAAAGGGTTTTAATAATGATAAAAATTTAATAGCCTTATCGTACGCTCCGTCATAATAGATTTATACTACGAATCCAAAAAAAAGTATTAAGACTCCCATGCCGTAACAAAAATATCAGGTAAAATTCAAAGTTCGTGAAAATTCACCCGAACTATCCCCGGTTTCATAAGATACATTTTACTATGAGAGCTTATACTTTTTTGTGGGATTCTTCCGTATGTATTGCGTAGGGATCTGTGGTTGACCATCTATTCAAAAATAACAACTTATCACATTCACGGGTTTTTATTGTAAACAACTTTAAATGGATCATTAAAGATTGGAAAGTATTGGAGTGCTTTTATATTAAAGGGTGCAATTGTGAGAGGGTGGAATGGTGGGGAAATTGACAATATCCAATCATTTGCAGCAAAACTCTTCATATCCAAATTTTATTGTTAAATATCTCTTAAACGGAACTTCCAATATTTTTTTGCTCTTAATCATAACATATAAATTTAAAATTTGCGCAAGCTGAAAGCTATTTTAAATCATATGTTTTCGTAACGCGCATATCACTATTTTTATTTATTTTTGGTTTGTTTTACTCTGAAATCTTATAGAATTTGTGGTTATTTTTAATTTGCAATTTTTTGGCAATAACTGAAGTCGTTTACTGATCCCAATTCCAAATCAAATAAAATGTAGGTATACATATGTAGAATATTCTCCTCATTTTAATAGCTTTTAGAGTTAAATAAAATACCTAAATAGTCTCCAAAATTCAATACAAAATTGTAAACATATCTAAATAGTCTCTTGCTTTTTAACGAAGTATTTTCAAGTAGTTGAGAACTTTAGCTAAATTCAAATAAACTATTCCTATACCTGGATAGTCTCCCTATTTTTATAGATTTGAATTTAATATATTAGAAAGGTTTAATTTTTTGTTTAGATTTTCGGGTGGGGCTTCAGCCCCTCAAGCCCCCCTCTGGCTACGTGCCTGATATGTAGGTACCTATATATTAGGGTGTGTCATTTATTTCAACTCTGGAATTTCCACATCTAATACCTCCAAAAAGTTGCTTTACATATTGAAATTAAATTCTTCATTTGAAATTTTCGTTTAAGTTATTGGCTTTGGCTCGCTAAAAAAGCTTGAAAAGAACACCAAAAACGTTTGTTTTAGGCTATTGATTATGTCATAAAAAACAGGGCAATAAGGAACTAAGACGTTCATGAGATTTTATTGTAAAAATCTTCAAAGGGGTCATTGAGGATGAGAAAACTGCGGAGTGCTATTAAATGAGAGGGTGCATTATGGAGAAAGGGGTTCAAAAGCACCCTTTTTGGTTTTTTGCATATAACTCGAAAACGGAGCTAAATTTCGAGATAATTCTGAAAACTTTTTTTGTAGAAAATAAAATTTACCATCGAAGTGGATTCTTGAAAAAAAATTTTTAAAAAATTTAGCTAGCTAAATTTAAAAAAAATCATTGAAAAAAAGTGCAAAACCGCATTTTTTGGTCAAATACGGCGAAAAACGTTTTTTAATGCTTATTTAGATATGGTTATTTTGAAAAGGCTTCCTTACAAAAAAAAATTGAGAGTCATTTTCTTTTTCAGTGACATAAAATTAGCCTATAACATTTTTTTGGATAGGTAAAAATTGATTTAAGGGAAAATTATTAATATCTGTCGCAATATCGAATTTTTAATTCAAATTTGTATTGCTTACATTTTTTTTCTTTTTAATTGTTTGTATACTTTATGCAAAATTATTTAAATTATTTAAATCAGCTCAGATTTACTATAACAATATCCAAGCAATAGACAGAAAAAGTACTAAAAACATAGTTTTCGAAAATAAACCTTGTTGTTTAGCGAGCCAAAACACCATCTTATTTCAAAAAATTTTCATATTTTCTTATTCTTACGAATCTAATGCGACTTTTGGCGGGTATTAGATTTTAAATCTGAACATTATTTTTTTCGCCATACCAATGTGACACACCCTACTATATATGTTCCTATAATCAAAACATAAAAAATAACTACATACCTACGTTAGGTGGGTAGCTTTTAAGGGCATTTTTTAGGTGTCTTTATGATTAATTTAATACCACTGGTTTTGTTAGCGTCCAATTTTACACCTCTCTTTTTTTTTGTATTGTATTCACTTGAGATATGTAGGTACGATAAAAAAATTCGTATCTGTATGATATAAACAAATTCAGGATAAAAAATCAATAAATTCTTATTATTTTAGTCAAGTAATTCTATGGTTTAGCCCCAAACAAATTATAACAAAAGAAAATTTCGTGCGGATAGACTCAGAACACTGGTGAGTGGTTCTTAAAACATATCCAAAATTAGTTTCTAGAATTCCCATTTAAAATAACTTTCAAATTAACTTCAAATTCATTTTATTGGCAAGTTAAATTACCATGCTTCGAATGTAGGTAGGAAAGGTACCTATACAGAAATTTAATACCAAAACTAGATTTTCTGAAGTGAACATTTACATATACATATTATGTTTATTACAAAATTATGTAAAAAATATAGTCCAGTCAATTTAGACTTTTTTGTAACAAAAGATTGGGGAAGGAATTTTTTCTTGACTTCGTTAAAGTACCATACAGAAAGCTTAAGTCAAAATCCATCCATCAACGCCTTGGAGGGTTGCCGCTATATTGATTTAAAGAGTCAATTCGTTTTTAACGAATAATATCCGTAATTTAAAACAAATAAAAATACAAATAAATTTATCGAAAAAATAAAAATGCATTTCTACAAATTTCAATACATGATATTTTTTCAAATTTCGTGCATTTAACGAGTTATAACCAATTATCAGCAATAAAAATGGAGTTCACACTTTTTTAGTCAATTTTTTTCTTTCAGTATTAACCGAAAATTTCTTTCAAAAGTTCTAGTAATCACTATATCCTACAGTTTTGTTCTTAACATTTTTATAAGCAATTATTGCTTACCAACTGTATTGCCTGAAAGGTATCCGCACATCATTATAATTATAAGTGTTCAAAAGTGTGAGTGGGGCTTTTTTTCAATATGGAAACGGGAAAGACATTTTTTATTTTTGAGTACGTTGAAGGACTAGCTCTAATCCAAACTTTCGACCATCAACTCCTTTCAGAGTTGCCGCTATCTTCAATTAAGGAAAGAACTTGTTTTTCTCAAATAAAATCCGCATTTTTAATTTTATCGACAAAATACAAATGCAGTCCTGACAAGAAGAATAAGTTTAATGAATTGGTAAAAAATTCCACATTTGTTCATGTTTTGTATATTTAAAGAGCTATAACCAATTTTAAGCATGTTTATTAAAAAATTATGTAAAAAATATAGTCCAGTCAATTAAGACTTTTTTATAACAAAATATTGGGGAAGGAATTTTTTTCTTGACTTCATTAAAGTACCATACAGAAAGCTTTAGTCAAAATAATATTTTTTTTCAGTATTAACCGAAAATTTCTTTCAAAAGTTCTAGTAATCACTATATCCTACAGTTTTGTTCTTAACATTTTCTTTTTATGAGCAATTATTGCTTACCAACACTGTATTGCCCGAAAGGTATCCGCACATTATTATAATTACAAGTGTTTCAAAAGTGTGAGTGGGGTTTTTTCAATATGGAAACGGGAAAGACATTTTTTTATTTTTGAGTTCGTTGAAGGACTAGCTCAAATCCAAACTTTCGACCATCAACTCCTTTCAGGGTTGCCGCTATCTTCAATTAAGGAGTGAACTTGTTTTTCATAAATTAAATCCGCATTTTTAATTTTATCGACAAAATACAAATGCAGTCCTGACAAGAAGAATTAGTTTAATGAATTTGTAAAAACTGCCACATTTGTTCATGTTTTGTGTATGAGCTATAATCAATTATAAGCAAAAAATGGAGCTCACATATTTTTATTAAATTTTTGTTCAGTGCTACGTACAAAATTTTAAGATTCAGAAAATGGTGCTTGCATGTAGTTGGCCCACCAACTATGGAGCTGAGCAAAACTGAAAATGGCAATGTTTGTACATCGTTTGTACACGTTTGTACAACTTTTAGAATAATTTGTACACTCACCGTTTTTTTTATAGAGACACTTCAAAAAATAAAACGGAAGTTGGCCCACCAACTATAACGCTCGAAAAATCTGGAAATGCAGTTCGATTGATAATCGTTTGTACACGTTTGTCTTTTTTTTGTTTAGTTTTTACACTTCGCAAAAATTTGTTACCAACATTTTTTTTTTGAAAAATTTTTTATAAAATTTTTGAAAAGTATGCAATCGTTTGTACATTTTTTATTAAGATTTTCCACCGTGTTAAGTTTTTAAATTTTGCTTTATTTCTATTTTTAAATAATTATTCAAAATTTTGCGGCGAAAAAAAACATGTAGTTGGCCCACCAACTATAACGCTCGAAAAATCTGGAAATGCAGTTCGATTGATAATCGTTTGTACACGTTTGTCTTTTTTTTGTTTAGTTTTTACACTTCGCAAAAATTTTTTACCAACATCTTTTTTGAAAAATTTTGTATAACATTTTTGAAAAGTATGCAATCATTTGTACATTTTTTATACAAATTTTCCACCGTGTTAATTTTTTAAATTTTGCTTTATTTCTATTTTTAATTAATTATTCAAAATTTTGCGGCGAAAAAAAACATGTAGTTGGCCCACCAACTATAACGCTCGAAAAATCTGGAAATGCAGTTCGATTGATAATCGTTTGTACACGTTTGTCTTTTTTTTTGTTTAGTTTTTACACTTCGCAAAAATTTTTTACCAACATCTTTTTTGAAAAATTTTTTATAAAATTTTTGAAAAGTATGCAATCGTTTGTACATTTTTTATACAAATTTTCCACCGTGTAAATTTTTAAAATTTTGCTTTATTTCTATTTTTAAATAATTATTCAAAATTTTGCGGCGAAAAAAAGCATGTAGTTGGCCCACCAACTATAACGCTCGAAAAATATGGAAATGCAGCTCAATTGATAATCGTTTGTACACGTTTGTCTTTTTTTTATTTAGTTTTTACACTTTGCAAAAATTTTTTACCAACATTTTTTTTTGAAAAATTTTTTATAAAATTTTTGAAAAGTATGCAATCGTTTGTACATTTTTTATACAAATTTTCCACCGTGTTAATTTTTTAAATTTTGCTTTATTTCTATTTTTAATTAATTATTCAAAATTTTGCGGCGAAAAAACATTTAGTTGGCCCACTATAACGCTCGAGGAAACCTGGAAATGCAGTTCGATATAATATATAATCGTTTGTGCACGTTTGTTTGTTTTTTTTTTTAGTTTGCCATCGTTTGTATACCTATTGTTTGTATTAATTATCCACCGTTCAAATCAAGTCAAGTCAAAAATAATCATACTATGTAGATGGTCACTTCTCCCTATATATTTATAGGTACCTACATATGTAGTATAAGTATGTATAGTTAAAATAGAACAATTCGATTTCTTTTGGACAAAAAACTCATCCAGCAAACAATTCAGTTACTATTAAAGTAATAAAATGTGTCTTACCCAACAAATAGTAACTACATAAGTATTTATTTATTCTTCTAGTTTTGTTTTGCATTCGGCAAAACGCTTTTCATTATTGAACTACCTACCTACCTACCTACAATAAATCAATTTTATTAGTTTCCAATCTATTTATGCAGAAAAAACATTGAAGTGTCGGTGTGATCTGAGATCAAATGGTTCTTTATTGACCTTTATGAGGTTAGAGATCAAAGGACAAGGTCTCTTTAAACATAGAAAAAATGCTTTAATTCTACCTATATTATGTAGGTATTGTACAATGTACATACGAGTTTATTATTCATTAATAAATTTAGATTTTTTAACCTAGATAGGTACTTGTTTTGTGATCATTTGGACAAAATAATCAATATAATTATAATTGAGGCAGTGAGAGCCATAGTGGCATAACTGCAATTTTATCGAAATTGAGTTTTTACAAAAATTGAATCTGTATATATTAAACAATGTTTCTGCATTTAAATTTTTTGAATTGAATTTAGAGGTCACCCACAAGAAAACTTAAAGCTTGAGTGCTTGAGTGGCCTATCTGATCAGTAATAACGGAATTTTGAAGAATCATTGATACAAAATCAAAAACTTTTTATTTTTTTGTCATATTGCAAATAAAAATCAAAATTTTGTTCATTTATTTAAAAACTAAAAAATTTTAACTTATTTAGAACTACAAAAGTTTAAAAATAATCTGCTCCTTATTTTTAATCTACTGAAAATATATAAGGAGTCTTAAATAGAGATTTATTGGGAATTGTGTATACTTTCAAGGGTACTTTGACGTAATTTTTAAATAATTGGAAGATTTCGAGCCAATAGTGAAAAAAACTCCCAAAAAAATGCATTTTTGCATCTTTTTGCATGTTGCGTCACAAAATTTTGTTGGCAAACCTCAGATTCGGATTCAGCACTCCCGAAAACATAATGGAGCGAACAAATCAAAATATCCCACAATTTGCATGGTAAAAATACAATATGACTGGACTACCACCCAAATGAAATATTAGAAATTAAAACATTTTTTTAGTAGATCATAGTCCTAGTTCTTCAAACAGGAGGGATATACCTATTAACAAGGTTATTTGAAGTTTGTAGCTTTTAATTATGTATAAGGGGATGAGTGCCCATTCACATACATATGAAGGGTCCAGGGGAAAAACGGCTCAAGTCCACTTTTTGAAAAAATTAAACTAATGATGACATCTTATAGATTTGTATAGGTACTATATGATGTAGTATAGCTCTCTGCACATAGGATTTTGAAAACTCGCAAAATAGTACACTTTTTAAAAAAACTTTTTTCCAAAACTATCTTTTTTGCTCCAAAAATTAAACAAAGCGATATTAAAAAAAGGAAAAACTTGTGAACAGACCTAGCGACACGTCAGGTAAATAATTAAAACAAAAAAAAATTAGATATTCTAACTAACGGGTGATTTTTTAGCTGGTTTGGTTTTGGCAACACTGGTTTTGACAGCTGACGTGTGTTTAGTACCTTGTGTCACTGTCAAACAGCTTCAGTTTGGTTTGCAATTTAACCATGGATCGTCTTACAAATGAACAACGCTAGCAAATTATTGAATTTTACTATCAAAATTCGTGCTCGGTTCGAAATGTTCATCGCGCGCTGCTTCCATGACCGATGAGGCTCATTTTTGGTTGAATGGGTACGTAAATAAGCATAATTGCCGCATTTGGAGTGAAGATCAGCCAGAAGCATTGCAACAGCTACCAATGCATCCCGAAAAAGCCACTGTTTGGTGCGGTTTATGGGCCGGCGGCATTATTGGGCCATATTTCTTCAAAGATGATGCGAATCGCAGCGTTACTGTCAATGGTGAACGCTACCGAGCGATGATAACAAACTTTTTTTTGCCCGAAATGGAAGTTCTTGACTTGCATGATATGTGGTTTCAACAAGACGGTGCCACATGCCACACAGCACGCGAAACAATGGCGCAATTGCGAGGCGAGTTTGGTGAACAGTTAATTTCACGTTTCGGGCCGGTCAATTGGCCGCCTAGATCGTGCGATTTGACACCATTAGATTATTTTTTGTGGGGGTATGTCAAGGCTAATGTCTATAGGGACAAGCCCGCTTCGATTGACGCACTGGAAGCCAACATCCATGCATTCATTCGTGAGATACCGGCCGATATGTGTGAAAGAGTATGCCAAAATTGGACTCAGCGGATGGGCTACCTGAGACGCAGCCGCGGTCAACATTTGCATGAAATTATCTTTAAACATTAAATTGCAAGGTTCAAACTATCGATTCAAATAAATATTTCATTCATTTTTTCGAATTTTTTGTGTTTTTTTTTTTTAAAGTTCTAAACCTCTTAAAAAATCACCCGTTACATCCGGTCGAGGTCCTGTCTAACAAATTGAATTGCAAAAACAGTCCAATGTCAGGCTTGTGAAAATTATTTTATTTTCAAACTCTATTTTGAAAATCTAGAGGTGTCTGAATAAAAAGCAAAAAACCGTTTCCAATTATCATGTCCGGTTCTTTCAGAAGAAAATTTCAAATCAAAAAAATCAAAATTTTGGTTAAAACATCGAAGGTCCTTTTGACTCATGTCAGCTTATCATGCAAAAAATTCAAGATGTTAAAATCAATATATGTTTGCTTACTTGAGTACTTCGTGCTCATTAAAAAAAAATGTTAGTTTTATTTATTTTTCTTTAAATTATCTATTATTTTAGTAATATATTTACAACTACGTTTTTCTCGGAATCAATTAAAGCGGACTTAAGCCGTTTTTCCCCTGGACCCTTCATATGCATATAGGTATAAGGAATTCTAATTTAATTTAATTTAATGCTATATACTACCAAATATCTATTATGAATAGTTTGATGCTCAAAAGACTTCTTATAATAATGACGTTTTAAGAGTTGGGCTCTGGTACCTATTTAAGATTAGTTTAACTTTATTTTTAAGAATTTTTGCAAGAATTGGTTGCATAAATGAGTATAATTGAGGCAGTGAGAGCCATAGTGGCCTAACTGCATTTTTCATTATTTTCAGTAGAGTAAAAATAAGGAGCAGATTATTTTTAAACTTTTGTAGTTCTAAATAAGTTAAAATTTTTTAGTTTTTAAATAAATGAACAAAATTTTGATTTTTATTTGCAATATGACAAAAAAATAAAAAGTTTTTGATTTTGTATCAATGATTCTTCAAAATTCCGTTATTACTGATCAGATAGGCCACTCAAGCACTCAAGCTTTAAGTTTTCTTGTGGGTGACCTCTAAATTCAATTCAAAAAATTTAAATGCAGAAACATTGTTTAATATATACAGATTCAATTTTTGTAAAAACTCAATTTCGATAAAATTGCAGTTATGCCACTATGGCTCTCACTGCCTCAATTATAATTATATTGATTATTTTGTCCAAATGATCACAAAACAAGTACCTATCTAGGTTAAAAAATCTAAATTTATTAATGAATAATAAACTCGTATGTACATTGTACAATACCTACATAATATAGGTAGAATTAAAGCATTTTTTCTTTGTTTAAAGAGTCCTTGTCCTTTGATCTCTAACCTCATAAAGGTCAATAAAGAACCATTTGATCTCAGATCACACCGACACTTCAATGTTTTTTCTGCATAAATAGATTGGAAACTAATAAAATTGATTTATTGTAGGTAGGTAGGTAGGTAGTTCAATAATGAAAAGCGTTTTGCCGAATGCAAAACAAAACTAGAAGAATAAATAAATACTTATGTAGTTACTATTTGTTGGGTAAGACACATTTTATTACTTTAATAGTAACTGAATTGTTTGCTGGATGAGTTTTTTGTCCAAAAGAAATCGAATTGTTCTATTTTAACTATACATACTTATACTACATATGTAGGTACCTATAAATATATAGGGAGAAGTGACCATCTACATAGTATGATTATTTTTGACTTGACTTGATTTGAACGGTGGATAATTAATACAAACAATAGGTATACAAACGATGGCAAACTAAAAAAAAAAACAAACAAACGTGCACAAACGATTATATATTATATCGAACTGCATTTCCAGGTTTCCTCGAGCGTTATAGTGGGCCAACTAAATGTTTTTTCGCCGCAAAATTTTGAATAATTAATTAAAAATAGAAATAAAGCAAAATTTAAAAAATTAACACGGTGGAAAATTTGTATAAAAAATGTACAAACGATTGCATACTTTTCAAAAATTTTATAAAAAATTTTTCAAAAAAAAATGTTGGTAAAAAATTTTTGCAAAGTGTAAAAACTAAATAAAAAAAAGACAAACGTGTACAAACGATTATCAATTGAGCTGCATTTCCATATTTTTCGAGCGTTATAGTTGGTGGGCCAACTACATGCTTTTTTTCGCCGCAAAATTTTGAATAATTATTTAAAAATAGAAATAAAGCAAAATTTTAAAAATTTACACGGTGGAAAATTTGTATAAAAAATGTACAAACGATTGCATACTTTTCAAAAATTTTATAAAAAATTTTTCAAAAAAGATGTTGGTAAAAAATTTTTGCGAAGTGTAAAAACTAAACAAAAAAAAGACAAACGTGTACAAACGATTATCAATCGAACTGCATTTCCAGATTTTTCGAGCGTTATAGTTGGTGGGCCAACTTCCGTTTTATTTTTTGAAGTGTCTCTATAAAAAAAACGGTGAGTGTACAAATTATTCTAAAAGTTGTACAAACGTGTACAAACGATTGCCATTTTCAGTTTTGCTCAACTCCATAGTTGGTGGGCCAACTACATGCAAGCGAAAATGGTATCACAATTTATTAATAAAATTAATGTTTTTTTTTTACTTAAAAGTTGAATATAAATAGACTAGGAGCCCACAGGCTACAGCAGCTTTTGGGTGTGAGTGATAGCAAAAAAAGAAGTATAGGCGTCGAAATCTTCATTAATCATTATAGGCTATTCAAAAATTCAAAGTCTTACAGTCCGCAACTGGGGCCTTTGCGATTAACAGTGCATTGAAAAAAAAAATATGAATGCAACTTCGAAGGTAATCGTGTAAGCCGAAATAGGTTTTCAACCCTCCCTGGATAAGCTCCGCGGTTCCCATATCTGGGAATCTGAGATCATTTGAGTGTTTAATTCACCCTGCCAGACTGTTTAAAAAAAATGTGTGAGTACCGGGACTCGCGTGGAAGATGTGTAAACATTCGTTTTCAGCTGAAGGGAAGGGATCAGATAAGTAAGTAAGTAATACAAGCGCTAAAACAAAATGGTTGCACGACACAAATTATAATGAATTTAGTTTGACATCTGTCACTTTGACAGCTGTCAGTTTGACATCTGTCACTTTGACAGCTGTCAGTCTGACTTCTGTCACTTTGACATCTGTTTTTTGACAGCTGTCAAGTTTGACATCTGTCAATTTGACAGCTGTCAGATTGACATCTGTCACTTTGACATATGTCACTTTGACAGCTGTCAGTTTGACATCCGTCACTTTGACATCTGTCAGTTTGACATCTGTCACTTTGACAGCTGTCAGGCTGCCTTCTGTCACTTTGACAGTTGTCACTTTGACATCTATCACTTTGACAGCTGTCAAGTTTCAAAGTGATATACATCAAACTGACAGCAACGAAGCCTTGCAAAAGGTTGCAGTCTTACATTACAACCGATGTATTTAACTATCCACGTTAAAAAAAAAATTAAAAAAAAACTTGAGTTTCGAACTTGACTTCGTGCTAAGATGGCAAATTTCTGACATTTTGTCAACAAAGTCTTTTGACAATCCATAGAAAACAAAATTAAAACTTGTGGTTATTGAAAAAATCCGGGACCGGTTCATGACAAACTCGAACCATTAATCCAAATATTGTCTTATTCAGCAATGGCCGTATTAAACTAACATACATACATATGTAGTTCAATGCTTAAGAGTCTATCTAAAGCGTGGTACACATTATCAAACCTGAGTGCCACGCGTGTTGGATATCAAACCTGCGTGAAAAGTTTCGCGTACACACTTATCAGTTATGTTGGGCGTCAGGCAAAGAAAATCCACTACTCTCAGAAAATTGTTTCTTTTTATTTTTAGGCTATTTCCGCCACGAATCGTGCTGATTCCTTTTTTACATGACACACGCGAGCTTTTTCTTATTTTGTTTGCACTTTTTCCACTGATTCGCTATAAAAATTCTTGTTTTGTTCCGTGAATGACGGCTCATGAATGAAATTGTGTACACATCATCGAGCAACCACCCAACAAACCGAGGGTTGTCACGCAGTATTAAAAAATTTTGTGAGCAGGCAGTTCTGAGTGTCAAACCATCATTCAGCGTGTACACATTGTGAGTTCGGTTTGATATCCAACATGGCTGACACTCAGGTTTGATAATGTGTACCACGCTTAATATGGAACTGCCTTCTGATCCCTAAGTTATTTGGAATAAATTTGAATATGATTTCACTTTTCATGAAATAAATTATGTGAATTATAAATTTAAAATAATTTGATACTTTTTGATATTTGAAAATTTGGACACAAACCCGGTTTGTTTTTTTTTTTAACATGGGTGGATATGTATTGGTTGTAATGTAAAACTACAACCTTTTGCAAGGCTTCGTTGCTGTCAGTTGACATCTGTCACTTTGAAACTTGACAGTTGTCAGAGGCGATATTACACTAGCATATAAATATGGCAAATTTGCCATATAAATATGGCCCAATAGGGTCATATAAGTGTGATAGACATATTTATATGACAAAATATATATGACGCCATATATATGATCATGATTTAGAGCCATATATTTGATGTAGTGTAATATCGAAATAAAGGCGTTGTCATATATATTTGAAAGTTTTGTGCCATATATTCATATAAAAATCGGTTTTATTTTATATGTTCATATGTTTGTCATATAACTTTATTATTTATTGTTGGCTTATTGATCAAATTAAATAAGAATTCTTTATTGATTTGATCCATATTATAGTAATTATTATTGAAGACCTCGGTTTGATTTGTTTGATGCATTTATGCTGGTAAAGAATGCAATATGTTAACCATTAGCTGCCATAACCGTGTTAGTTGACAAAAAATACATAGAAAATGGTAGAAACAATTGCATTTTGTCACTCGGGTAAATTCAGCATAAGTGGCGCTAAATGAATGACTTTTGCGATATGAGATATTATTTTTCAATGGCTTAAGAGGGATAATTATATTTCAATTAGAGATATGTTATGTAGTAGTTACAGTAGTTAAAGGTCGTGTCTGCAATTTCGTTGCACTTAAGGGAAAATCTTTAAAAATGTGTCCAAATCAAATGAGAATTCCTGCCTGAAAAAGAATATACCTACATATAAAGGAAGACGTTTTGAATCACACCAAACTTTAAAATATTAACAATAACTTTCATTTTTATTTCAATGGCAATACATTTTATCGGTTTTCTCTACCATTCCATTAAAGAAAATTACATTTAAAAATACGCGAATCTTATAACAATGGTTACAAAATGCACTTTTCTGGTTGCAATTCTGCTGAATGTACCTATATAATATAAGCAAATTATATAAATGGGGTATAAAATGAAAGCTAAGACAGTCTTCTACACGATAGCAGTGGGCTGTTAAGGCCACTTTCCTAGCCATTTGATATGATTTTACTCAGTTTCCCCTGATGGGATCCCATATCACGGAATATGAGACCACCATTTGGTTCTGATTTCTGGTTTGAATTGGGTGAACGGCTATTTACTACAATTTATATAAAAAATAATAAAAAATGATGTATCAAGATTTTGTATCATGGCCAGTCCTATAGGCAAACCCTAAGCTTAAGCTGTCCATACGCAAGCGAGCCATCCGGTCCATTTAAAACACAGTGTTAAAAAAAGACAATTTTTTTTTTAATGGTCGGACTTGTCGCAGCAGCCCAAGAAAGTCTGTTAGACCATCATGTAGAAGACAGTCTTAGCTTTTATTTGATACCCCATTTATATAAGCTGCGGAAAATGCAACCTGAAAAGTGCATTTTCTAACCGGATAAAGCTTATCCGACCAGTAGTTTTGTCAATGTTTGGATTTAAGCTATCGGTTGTAGGGCTGTAAAAGTAACGACAATATGAGTACCCGCATGTTTACGTTACTTTTGGTTCGGGTACTCGTTACTTTGGTATCGTTACTCGTTACTCTCGTTACTTTCGTTATATTGGTATGTAGATACCCTGAAAATCGAAAAGGTATTTCGCATTTCGGATTTTTTATTGTAACGATACGAATATGATTATGTATTTGTACGTGGTTCGGACTACATAACAACTAAGGTTCAGAGAATGATAAAATATGATTCCTTCTCTCATGGTTTCAATGTAATCGACACAGGTGGGTGATAGCTGAGACATACCTAACTAAAAAGAATTTTTTTTTCAACTTCTTTGTTTCTTCAGTGATTTCAATGAATTTGACAGAGGTGATAGCTGAAACAGAATTTCAACAGAAAAAATGTTTTCAAAACAGGGTGTTTCAAAAATATGTATGTCAATATTTTGCAACTTCGATGTTCTTTGAGTGATTTCAATGAAATTGACACATAACACATTGATAGCTGAGACAGAATTAAGAAGAAAACAATTATGTATTTCAAAACAGTGTTTCAAAAATATGTCAACATTTTCGAACATCGTTGTTCCTTTAGTTATTTTAATGAAATTGATACAGGTGATAACTGAGACAAAATTAATAAGAACAATATTTTCAAAACAGGGTCTTTCACAAACAATTTCGACATTTTTCAACTTCGTTGTTCCTTCAATGATTTCAATGAATTTGACACAGGTGATAGCTGAGATAGAATTTCAATAGACAAATATATTTTCAAAACAGGGTGTTTCAAAAATATTTCGTCGTTGACTATGTTACGGCGGGCATCATATCGCAGGCAGGTCTTGGCTCCTGGGAACTGGGATAGATTTTCTGGAGGTTGGTCTGGAACTGGGGTAAAGGATATCTACATTTTTTTTTTGAAAAATTTATTGAAAAAAACGTAATTTTTTTTTTCTAAATTTTATAAAAAAAGAACTTTTTTTGTAAATTTATTTTACAAATTTGAAAAAAAAATGCTTTTGCACCAAATGTATTTTTAAGATAAATTTGCATTTTAAAAGTCGCTAACCCAGCGGGTCCATTGGCAATATTTGAGGTAGTAAATTGCCTCACTCATTGCTATTGTCCTTAATAATGCAAATGGAGACGCTTGTCAATGGCAATATTGCCCAGAAGATGAGAGGCAATTATTGATTTCCATCGTCAAGGCAATAAATTGAGGAAAAATGGGGTTCTCCGTGTTTGTGAATGGCTTCTTTATTGATTTTTTCAATTAAATCGTAGAATATTTGTACGCACATAACAAAATATAGTGAATTAAAATTAAATTTTATTAAAAACACGGGATTTGAACAGCATTTGACTGCATTTGCAGTCAAATATTTCTATACCCACATTTTATAATTGAAATTGCCTGTTAATGAAAATGGCATGCCCACCCAAGCAATAAATTGCCATTCCTATTTCAATTGCAATTGCCTCAAAAATTGCCAATGGAGTCACAGCGTAAGACGCTTAGTTAAGCCGAAAATCAAGGATAAAGGTGTCATCTTTGATGTTTCTAGGACGTTTAGTTTAGTCGCAAATCGTGTTAAAAGATTTTTCAAAAAAAAGTTGAGAAAGTTTAGTAGCAAAACTGAATACATTTTTATGAAAGTTTAGGAAAAAACTGTTTTTACCAACTTATTTTTTGATTTTTTAGGACTTCCTAGAACACGAATATGCATTTTATAAGTAACTTAGACGCTTAGGTCAGCCGCAAATCAAGTTTAAGGATGTCAACTTTGATGCCTCTAGGACGCTTAGTTTAGCGGCAAATCACGTTTAAAGATAAAAGTCGAATTTTCGTATAATGCGATGCAGCAATTGAGCGCCAATGTCAATTTTTCTTGAGCAATAGTACCTTGGGTGGCGAATAAACATGAATAAACAGTGAGGTATGTATGGGGGGGGGGGGCATGCTACCACCCTGCTTGGGCTCACTATAGGATTTGGGGTGGATGCAAGACTGGGTGTACGCAAACTTTCTTTTGCATTGAAGTCGCCAGGATGCTTAGTTTAGTCCCTAATCAAGTTTAAAGGTGTCAACTTTGATGCCTCTAGGACGCTTAGTTTAGCCGCAAATCGCGTTTAAAGATAAAAGTCGAATTTTCGTATAATGCGATGCAGCAATTGAGCGCCAATGTCAATTTTTCTTGAGCAATAGTACCTTGGGTGGCGAATAAACACGAATAAACAGTGAGGTATGTATGGGGGGGGGCATGCTACCACCCTGCTTGGGCTCACTATAGGATTTGGGGTGGGTGCAAGACTGGGTGTACGCAAACTTTCTTTTGCATTGAAGTCGCCAGGATGCTTAGTTTAGTCGCTAATCAAGTTTAAAGGTGTCAACTTTGATGCCTCTAGGACGCTTAGTTTAGCCGCAAATCGCGTTTAAAGATAAAAGTCGAATTTTCGTATAATGCGATGCAGCAATTGAGCGCCAATGTCAATTTTTCTTGAGCAATAGTACCTTGGGTGGCGAATAAACACGAATAAACAGTGAGGTATGTATGGGGGGGGGGGGGCATGCTACCACCCTGCTTGGGCTCACTATAGGATTTGGGGTGGATGCAAGACTGGGTGTACGCAAACTTTCTTTTGCATTGAAGTCGCCAGGATGCTTAGTTTAGTCGCTAATCAAGTTTAAAGGTGTCAACTTTGATGCCTCTAGGACGCTTAGTTTAGCCGCAAATCGCGTTTAAAGATAAAAGTCAATTTTTCATATAATGCGATGCATCAATTGAAAGGTGGCACTTCTTAGATTATGAATATGACACTTATAGCGAGTTTCTTTGCCAAGTTTTCTTGACATTGCGTGGCCTGCTTAGCTGGTTCTCAGGATTTTTACCCTCCTTTTTGGGTCATCTGTCCCGCTCACGCAACTCCGTTGGTCCGCTTCGGGTATTCAAAGTCGTCTGGCGAGCGCCAATGTCAAGTTTTCTTGAGCAACAGTACCTTGCTTGGCAAGCTTCGCTGGTTCTCAGGATTTTAACCCTCCTCTTTGGGTCCTCTGTCCCGCTTACGCAACTCCGTTGCTCCGCTCCGGGTATTTAAAGTCGTCTGGCAGGCGCCAATGTCTAGTTTTCTTTTGAGCAACAGTACCTATCATTCATATTTTGAAAAAATTAAAAAACGAAAAAAAACTGAAAAAAGTTTTTTCATTGAAATTTTCTTCAAAAAAATTTGTTTTTTCTAATTTTTTTTTTTCAAAAAAAAAGTTAATATTTTTCTATAAAAAAAATTAGAAAAAAGTAGTTTTTTTTTTTAATTTCTCAAAAAAGTGTATATTTTTATAAATTTTTGAAAAAAAAAAATTCCCACCTCTGTCCAGAATCCAGACCACCTCACAAGTCTAGACCACCCCACACCAAATCTCCCGCTCCCGACTCCCACCAAACAGAAACCTACCCCCTTTCATATTCATTTCAGTTCAAATTTTTCATATCCATACCCAAAAGCAAAACAACAAGAGGAAAAGGAAACGTTACTCTAGTGTCTTTCTGCCTGTGTATAGTTAGTTGGTATATGGTATGTCTATGTAGTATGTATAATGTAGTACGTTTGATATCGGTATAAGAACAGTTTTGCTTGATACGCCATTTCAAATTCATTCCGTACGTGCGACGAGTCCGAGTGATACGATATCCGATATAGTACTTTTTGTATTGTATTGAAAAAGTAACGAAACATGCGAGTAACGAGATTATTTAGGTAGTAACGTTTCGTTACTCGGTATCGAAGTGAATACCCGTATATTAGTAACGAATACATACGATTCGTTACAGCTCTAATCGGTTGGCATCCAATTTTTGCGTGGCCGCGATGAAATACACAGGTAATCTTACGGTCGGTTGCCGGACTATAATAATAATTTTGATAACACAAAAAAAAATATTAAGGGTATTCATTCAACAGCGTAAACTCGTCGTAAACATCGTAAAGTTTTAAACTTCGTAAATCTGTCAAATTTTCTATACAAATTGTGACAGAATTACGAAGTTTAAAAGTTTACAACGTTTACGACGACTTTACGCTGTTGTATGAATACCCTTATTATTTTTATGTTATTGGCGGAATTTATTTTTGCATCTTTCGGTTCCAGTTTAGAGAAAAAGTGACAATTATAGAGCAAGCAGCAAGGATTTAATAAACCAATTTAAATTATTATTTATTTTGACAAATTAATTTCCATTATTGTCAAATAATTTGTTTTTCATATGTATATTTGATATTTCAAAGCTAGTGTGATAGCCAAATTTAGCTTTGTCATATGAACAAAAATTATTTGACGAAGCCGTTTGTCATATAAATTGGTCATATATGTATGGCATAGTGTAATACAACTTGTCATATATTGAAAACCTTTGCCATACTTTATATGGCAGCTTAAGCCATATATATATGATAGTGTAATACCGCCTTAAGTCTTAAGCGTTTTGTTTCCATTCTTCCATACAAGGTGTGTGTGCCGGGCCATACAACGAACAGCACTCCAAACCGTGAAAAGTGCCGTGAAGGAAATCCTGGAAAATAGCTCAAAAAACCAACGATGTCAGTTTGACATCTATCACTTTGACAGCTGTCAGTTTGACATCTGTCACTTTGACAGCTGTCAGTTTGACATCTGTCACTTTGACAGCTGTCAGTTTGACATCTGTCACTTTGACAGTTGTCAGTCTGACTTCTGTCACTTTGACAGTTGTCAGTTTGTCAAGTTTCAAATTGATATACATCAAACTGACAGCAACGAAGCCTTGCAAAAGGTTGCAGTTGTACATTACAACCGATGTATTTAACTATCCACGTAAAAAAAAAAAATTTAAAAAAACTTGAGTTTCGAACTTGACTTCGTGTTAAGATGGCAAATTTCTGACATTTTGTCAACAAAGTCTTTTGACAATCCATAGAAAACAAAATTAAAACTTGTGATTATTGAAAAAATCCGGGACCGGTTCATGACAAACTCAAACCATTAATCCAAATATTGTCTTATTCAGCAATGGCCGTATTAAACTAACATACATAGTTCAATGCTTAAGAGTCTATCTAAAATGGAACTGCCTTCTGATCCCTAAGTTATTTGGAATAAATTTGAATATGATTTCACTTTTCATGAAATAAATTATGTGAATTATAAATTTAAAATAATTTGCTACTTTTTGATATTTGAAAATTTGGACACAAACCGGGTGAGAATATTTGATTATATTAAATATCCTAAAATAATTATTTTTTTAGGATATTCAAATTTGGTGTTCAAAGGTTTTTTAAATTTTTTTTAACATGGGCAGATATGTATTGGTTGTAATAAAAAACTACAACCTTTTGCAAGGCTTCGTTGCTGTCAGTTGACATCTGTCACTTTGAAACTTGACAGTTGTCAGAGGTTTAGTTTTAAGCGTTTTTTTTTCCATTCTTCCATACAAGGTGCCCCACTGTGCGCCGGGCCACACAACGAACGGCGCACACTTTGACAGCTGTCAGTCTGACTTCTGTCACTTTGACAGTTGTCAGTTTGACATCTGTCACTTTTACAGCTGTCAAATTTCAAAGTGATATACATCAAACTGACAGCAACGAAGCCTTGCAAAAGGTTGCAGTGTTACATTACAACCGATGTATTTAACTATCCACGTTAAAATTTTTTTTTTTTTTTTTTAACTTGAGTTTCGAACTTGACTTCGTGTTAAGATGGCAAATTTCTGACATTTTGTCAACAAAGTCTTTTGACAATCCATAGAAAACAAAATTAAAACTTGTGGTTATTGAAAAAATCCGGGACCGGTTCATGACAAACTCAAACCATTAATCCAAATATTGTCTTATTCAGCAATGGCCGTATTAAACTAATGCTACATTTCCACCTAACGCTAATCTGAAATTTTATCAAAGGGCACGGTAGTGCCCAGCCAAGTTCGCGGCACTACACCCTTTTTACAGGAACAAACTCAGGCGATTTTCAACCCCCCTCTAACTTCAGTACCAAAAGTCAGAAACTTCAAATTCGCAGTATTTGCTGAGCTGATCAAACACAGGTGGCTCACCAAATTTCAACTCTTTAGCATTAGTAATTCCCGAGATATAGGACTTCAAGAATCGCAAAAACCGTAACTCACTGACTCACTGACTCAATGACAGATCATCAAAATTATGGAGCACTTCCAGACATCGTCGAAACTTTGAAATTTCGCACAACGGTAGACCTTGTGGTGCATACAAAGGAAAAAATCGAAAATATGCTATTTTCTATCCAGGGGGCGTGGCATCCACCCACTTTGTTAAAAAATCTTATAATTTATATGGAGTACTTCTGATTGTTGTAGAACAATGAAAATTGGTGGGTCTGTAGGGCTTGAAGTACTTAGAAAGAAAAAAAAATTGAAAAATTGGAATTTTCATTCAGGGGGCGTGGCATCCACCCACATTCTTTAAAATCCTTATAAATTATATGGAGCACTTCCGATTGTTGTAGAACGATGAAAATTGGTAAGTCGGTTGAGCTTGAAGTACTTAGAAAGAAAAAAATTGAAGAATTGGAATTTTCCTTTCAGGGGGCGTGGCATCCACCCACATTATTAAAAATTCTTATAAATTATATGGAGCACTTCTGATTGCTGTAGAACAATGAAAATTGGTAGGTCGGTAGGGCTTGAAGTACTAAGAAAGAAAAAAATTGAAAAATGGGAATTTTCTATTCAGGGGGCGTGGCATACACCCATATTCTTAAATTTGTTTATAAATTATATGGAGCACTTCTGATTGTTGTAGAACGAGACAAATTGGTAGGTCGGTAGGGCAAGGGCTTGAAGTATTTAGAATGAAAAAAATTTAAAAATTGGAATTTTCCCTTCAGGGGGCGTGGCATCCACCCACATTCTTAAAAATCCTTATAAATTATATGGAGCACTTCCGATTGTTGTAGAACGATGAAAATTGGTAAGTCGATTGGGCTTGAAGTACGTAGAAAGAAAAAAATTGAAGAATTGGAATTTTCCCTTCAGGGGGCGTGGCATCCACCCACATTATTAAAAACTCTTATAAATTATATGGAGCACTTCTGATTGTTGTAGAACAATGAAAATTGGTAGGTCGGTAGGGCTTGAAGTACATATGTACTTAGAAAGAACAAAACATTGAAAAATTGGAATTTTGCATTCGGGGGGCGCGCCATCCACCCACTTTATCAGAATTGATATTATTTATATGGAGCGCTTTCGGTTGTCGTAGAATTATGAAGCTTTGTAAGGCCCTAAGGCTTGATTTTCACCTGGTAAAGTTAATCTTTGCAAAAAGGAGTGAAATCACAACAAAAACATAAATGTTAAAAAAAGAGCCAAGTTCTTACATGTACAAGAAACCTGTACGTAAAAAGTCAGCCAAAAAAAGTAATGAGATCTAAAATATATGCCAAGTTTTAAGTTCATAAAGCTCAATATCAAATATCTTAAGTAGAGAAATATCAAAGCAATTCCAAATCATGACAGAAATTTGGTATTTAATGATTACTGATTAAAATTTGGTGGATTTACTTGGCAAGTTTTCTCTTAATTACTTACTTAATCACAATTTTAAAATGTATGAAAACTTGACCAGTGAACCCACCATATTTTAATCAGTAATCATTAAATACCAAATTTCTGTCATGATTTGGAATTGCTTTGATATTTCTCTACTTAAGATATTTGATATTGAGCTTTATGAACTTAAAACTTGGCATATATTTTAGATCTCATTACTTTTTTTGGCTGACTTTTTACGTACAGGTTTCTTGTACATATAAGAACTTGGCTCTTTTTTTAACATTTATGTTTTTGTTGTGATAAGATTTACCGCAAATCTCCTTTAAATCTTGAAGATTTACCATAAAAATTTATTTCGTTCATCTTGAAGATTAGAAATTAATCTTGTTAAATCTTCCTAGGACAAATACTTTATTAAATCTGAGCTGAGATAATTCTTTGGTGGAAACATAGCATAACATACATAGTTCAATGCTTAAGAGTCTATCTAATATGGAACTACCTTCTGATCCCTAAGTTATTTGGAATAAATTTGAATATGATTTCACTTTTCATGAAATAAATTATGTGAGTTATAAATTTAAAATAATTTGATACTTTTTGATATTTGAAAATTTGGACACAAACCGGGTGAGAATATTTGATTATATTAAAAATATCCTTAAATAATTATTTTTTTAGGATATTCAAATTTGATGTTCAAAGGGTTTTTAATTTTTTTTTTTAACATGGGTAGATATGTATTGGTTGTAATAAAAAACTACAACCTTTTGCAAGGCTTCGTTGCTCTCAGTTGACATCTGTCACTTTGAAACTTGACAGTTGTCAGAGGTTTAGTTTTAAGCGTTTTTTTCCATTCTGCCATACAAGGTGACACACTGTGCACCGGACCATACAACGAACGGCGCACACTTTGACAGCTGTCAGTCTGATTTCTGTCACTTTGACAGTTTTCAGTTTGACATCTGTCACTTTTACAGCTGTCAAGTTTCAAAGTGATATACACCAAACTGACAGCAACGAAACCTTGCAAAAGGTTGCAGTGTTACATAACAACCGATGTATTTAACTATCCACGTTAAAAAAAAAAATTAAAAAAAAAAACTTGAGTTTCGAACTTGACTTCGTGTTCAGATGGCAAATTTCTGACATTTTGTCAACAAAGTCTTTTGACAATCCATAGAAAACAAAATTAAAACTTGTGGTTATTGAAAAAATCCAGGAACGGTTCATGAAAAACTCAAACCATTAATCCAAATATTGTCTTATTCAGCAATGGCCGTAATAAACTAACATACATAGTTCAATGCTTGAGAGTCTATCCAATATGGAACTGCCTTCTGATCCCTAAGTTAATTGGAATAAATTTGAATATGATTTCACTTTTCATGAAATAAATTATGTGAATTATAAATTTAAAATAATTTGATACTTCTTGATATTTGAAAATTTGGACACAAACCGGGTGCGAATATTTGATTATATTAAATATCCTAAAATAATTATTTTATTTGGATATTCAAATTTGGTGTTCAAAGGTTTTTAAATTTTTTTTTTAACATGGGTGGATATGTATTGGTTGTAATGTAAAACTTCAACCTTCGTTGCTGTCAGTTGACATCTGTCACTTTGAAACTTGACAGTTGTCAGAGGTTTAGTTTTAAGCGTTTTTTTTCCATTCTTCCATACAAGGTGTCCCACTGTGTACCGGGCCATACAACGAACAGCACTCCAAACCGTGAAAAGTGCTGTGAAGGAAATCACCCATGTTCTGTAACTATCGAATCGATAAAAATTGTCGATAAACGTTGTGAATTAGAACGAAATTCATTTTATCGCATCATCAGGTTTCTGTAACTTTGATAGTCGTTAATTTTATCGACTGGAACAATCGGAAAAGAAATCCTGGAGAAATTCGATAAAATGATTTTCTGTATCACAGAATGTCGATAAGTTTTTCATTTAAAATGTCAAAACTTATCGCTGGCCTAAAAGCTGGTGAGTAAGTGAAAAAAATGGAAATTACACAAAACAAATTAAAAACGGATACAAAATTAAACTTATTTGAGCCAAAAAGGTAAATAAATAAATGTAAAAATATTGTTGCTTTATGGTTAAAGTTTTATTTTCCTTCCTTGTGTTTTGAGAATGAAGTTCTTGTATCAGCATAAGGAGTTCTTTTGCAAGCCCATTATCAAAAAGACTGGTGAAACTCTGGAGGACTCTTTCTTGGATAAGGGACAAGGAATCAACCGGTGTGCATGAACCCCAAAAGGTAGAAAAAGTCAAGATTTGTATTGCCAACACTGAAATTAACACTGACGAAATTTATAAAGATCACTGATTTGCAGTTTAAAAAATTCATTTGATGGATGATAAAAATTAATGGTCTCTATTTGTATTTACAGAACCTTACCAAAAACCCTCCGCTGTTCAACCAACACACACCAACCTCAGCAACTACTGGTAAGGGTTTTGCTTTTAAAGTCCAAGGGATTCTTACCTTGGCCAGTGATTAGAAAGATTGAGCAAAGACTTGCTACTACTAAGCGTACATTGGCTGATAATGGCAGCTGCAGCTTTGCCCTTAACTACTAACTAGATAGTCAGTAGCATAGTCTGAGCCGCTCCTGGTCCACGTGTAGCACCAGCCACAGCCGGTGCAAAACACCAACAGAAAAAAAAAAATTTTTTTTTACATTGTAATATTTCTTACATTCTATAATAAAAGGAATGATAATTTTTAATATAAAACCAGACTAAAACTTTTTTCTGAATTGGAGATGGACCTCAAAATTACCTACTTATTTTTGTATTCTTATCTTAAATAAAAAAAAAAATTAATGTTTTTGCTATACATTTTTCGTTTAAATTCATTTTTATTTTTCAATTCACTTATAACTAATGCCTTTTGGCCTACATGTTTTTGCTATATTTTACTGAACTTTATCACCACCGCCAATGTTGGCATCACCACCAGCCTGCCTTTTCTTAATAAATGGAATGGCATCCTTGTACTTATTCACGGAATTGTCGGTAATACTCGATCGGGTTACATCACATCGTGTGTATGTAGCACTCCCTTCGGAACAAGCCTGAGAACATCTCGTTTGGTGTGCTCGGACATGATTTCTCTGCAGCAACGCTGCACACTGGGGACCTCTTGTATGGAGAGCGTGCTCAAAATGCAAAATTGAATCTAACGGTTTCGTATAAAATTGTAATGCGGATTCAAAGTTCACATGATTGTTCATCAATATGTCAAGTTTTGAAGTTTTGGGAGACAGAAGTGTAGTAGAAAATAAGCGATAAAAGTAACAATTCATGTAAATTCAAGAATCCATTGCGCAGTTGTTGGTCATTTGAAAATTCGAAAAAAATATATTTGTAGTGAATACAAAAATATATTGACATCAAATGAAGCTCAGTAAAAATAAAAAAAATGTTTTTATAAAATTAAATCAACATATTTCACTTGCACTTTAAGAAAATTGAAAATTTGCGTAGAAAATGTTCAAAATTTTTTCTTTATTTTGCGCACGATGCTTTTAAAACTGAATACGTGGTCTAGTAGTATCAATATTCCTCTATATGAAACAGAAGTCAAAAGTGAGAGCACGGTGCGCAAAACCGAAATAAGATTTTTTGAATATTTTCTGCGTAACTTTTCAATTATTTTAAAATGTAAGGGAAACATGTTGATCTAAATTGAAAAAAACATTTTTTTTTATTTTTACTGACCTTCATTTAATGCCAATATATTTTTTATATTTTTGTTTTCACCACGAATTTATTTTTTTCGAATTTTCAAATGACCAACAACTCCGCAATGGATTTTAGAATTTTCATGAATTGCTACTTTTATCGCTTATTTTATATTACCTTTATGTCTCCCAAAACTTCAAAACTTGACATATTGATAAACAATCATGTGAACTTTGAATCCGCATTACAATTTTATACGAAACCGTTATTTTCAATTTTGCATTTTGAGCACGCTCTTCATACATGAGGTCCCATTGTGCGCTGTAGGGATGTTTGCAACTGTCGTTCACGCAAATCACCTTTCTGCAGCAACAGGAAGACGCCACAAATCGATTATTTTTTGTCACCACCATCGTCATCAATGTTCACTACCTCGAAGCTGATGCATCAGCCATGACTGCTCCACTGTACCCCTCACAGAAATCATGACTGCATACCAAGTCATGGACCAATGGTGTATTCGGCAGATGTACTTCCCCAACTTTGTCATGAAGAGTCCAACCGAATTATTTTGGATATGAGTCGTCAAAGAAATTCTGCGAATAATTGTCCATCCGAACACCTACATATTTCTGACAAACAAATGGCTGGCAAAGTATCCCTGCAATGGAAGGTTAATTGTGAAAGTATCATTCAAGCTATGGACTTTTAATTATCTATATCGATGTACAAACATCGATTTAAACATTTACAGCGCTTTTAATAAAAAACGCTTATTCTACCTTTATTCCACGATTTTACTAAACCACGGAATAAGAGTTAAGCCACAGGTTAAAATTTCTCATTAAAAAAAATTTATATTCGTGGAATAGTAAAGTGACGTTTACCGTGCGAGGCCTTTTAAGTATCTTGATATTTGTACCAAGTTTCTGAAACTTGGGTTTTTTCCGTATGGGTTTTGACATCTTAAAATTTCAAGTAACCAAACACACCGAAGAATTTTCTTGTTTATGTTTATCTAAAATTTTAGTAGGTATTATTGTAAATTTAATTAAAAAAGAAAAAGAAGGGAGAGTTGGAGCACCAAAGACAAAGTAAGCTCATAAAAATAAACTAAACCATTTATAAATAACCTTTTGCTTTATATTCTTCAGAACATAGCGAAATCATCGTGCATAGAAAAAAAATGTTATTGAAAAGGTGAATCTTCTGATACCAACACCAATAAAAAAAATAGTCTGGCTGCTTATTCCTTCGCTAAACCATCTGCTACGGTGGTTTAGCATAGTTAACGTCACATAGCAGAAATTTTGTTTTATTAGTAACATTTTGCACTTAGTCCATGGAATAAGGCTAACCCTTCGCTATTCCTCGTTTTTTAATTTGGCTGTTAATATGTACTATTTACCTTTCGTCTTCATAATCTGGAGGAAGATCATCCATCCTTAATTCTTTTGCCGCCTCTTCTTGCTAATTTTTTTAAATTTTGGTGGCTTGTATAATTTTTTGACAAAATAAAACACTAGGATTGAAATTTTTTATAGTTAGAACTCATCATCATCAAGTCCTGTAACCCCGGTTGGGGCATAGGGCGCCAACAAATCGTTTCCATCCTTCTCGGTCTGCAGATAGATATTTTAACTGTAGCCACGTCTTTCTCTGGGAGTCTGCTTCTGCTAGAACTGTTGATTTCCATGTTGTTCTTGGTCTTCCAACCGCCGTTCACCCTGAGGATTCCATTCAAATGACTGCTTTGCAATTTCATCGTTTGGTTTCCGCAGTGTGTGACCAATCCATTGCCATTTACGCTTTCTTATGTCAACGTCCAGCCGCTCTTGGCTTGTCCTGCGCCACAATTCCTCGTTTGATATAATTTGTGGCCAGCGAATTTTTAGAATATGGCGTAGACAACGGTTCACAAAAGCCTGCAATTTCTTTGAGATGGTAGTCGTGACTTTCCAGGTTTCGCAAGCATATAACAGCACGGATTTGACATTGGATTCGAAGAATCTCAACTTTGTGCGCAAGGAGATTTGACATGATTTCCAAATTTGGGAGAGAGAACCGAAGGCTGCGCGAGCTTTATTTATTCTTCTTTGAACGTCCAGATCAGTACCACCATTTGCTGAAACAATACTTCAAAGGTAGTTAAATTGTTCAACCTCTTCAACTGGCGTCTCCTGTATTAAAATACGCTGATGTGTGGGCCTGTGAGCATTATTTTTGTCTTTTTGCTATTTATTTTAAGACCACTCGCCTCTCCTTTTACCTTCAGAGCTTGACACATCCCGTTCAGCCCGCTGATGTTATTTGCCAAGAGACATATATCATCGGCATAGTCTAAGTGGCTAAGCCTTTCAATCGGTCTCCATTGAATGCCCTGCCTCTCTGATGT